>JAKCPI010027045.1:0-20848 GCA_023213315.1 Euborellia annulipes
TATTAAATTATATTCGGATTTGAAGATAAGGCGTGAGGAACTTTGCTTTTTTTTGAAATAAAGTTTTTGCGAAAATTTATTTTTGAAAATTTTCGTGACATTTTTGTCACCTATTTTTTATTTTGGAGAATATAATGAAATTTGTCATATTTAAACTTTCCAAGTCAAAAGGAAAATAAAAGCATTGCTGTCCTAGTTTATATTGTTCCACTTAACATATGTGATTGTCCTACTTATTTAACTTAATTAAACTCTTCCCTCTTAATCCTTAATATTCAAATGCTCTTTAATATAGTTTAGCCCCAAAAAAGTCATAGCATACCTCCCTAGCTTGTAAGTTTATTTATATCATTATTTATATAATAAAAAAAATTTCTTCTATAAACTTGGCATTTTTTAAGCCATTGAATTTGTTAAATTTATCCCTCCTAAATGAACAGGCTCCTAGTTCAGGCATGAATTGGCATGTGATGTGGACATCTCTGCTCTCCCATCCCCTCACACACCATCTCATATGTATTAAGGTTTTGTTACTAACAGCCTGGCGTTACAAGACATTGATTAATTATACGATCAGCTCCATACGGACACACATATCCCTCCCGTCTATTCCAAAGCGGAACATTTTCAGCAAAAGAGAAGGGATCATCATGTAACTATAATTTATTAATTATCCGACATGTAGCCGGGAGATATATTTAAAAAACTAAAATAAAATATTCATCATATGGTCAATAAAAATATTTTTCTATTAAAAAAAAAAATGAAATTTTGTCAACTACACCAAGAATTTTTTGTTTTGAGAGAGATGCAAATTAAATAAAAAACAAATGAAATTCGCAGTTTATAATTTTTACTTTTTGTATCAATTTTTCCTTCAGAGAAAATTTTTTACTACACTTGTTGTGTCAATTATATATTTTAATTTAATATAATAATTATTAAAAAAAAAAAAATGAGAATATGAATTTTAAAGGGCATCTAAAAAATGTTGATTTAATAATTTTAATCAAAACACATTGATTATAAAGTTGGTGGAAATATAGGACGACGAGGATAAGAAAGAGGATAAAAGCGGAGACTAAACTGTATCTCAACTAGAGCTGTGCAAAATAATCGATTAATCGATTATTTTCTTATAAAATAATCGATTATTTAAAAAAAAGATCGAATGAATGGATTGAATGAAAAATAATCGATTATTAACCATAATCTTATTAATCGGAATAATCGATCATTGACCCTAATCGATAATCGATTATTTTTCATAAACGAAACGATTTTTTTCCAAAATCGATGCCTATAAACTCAACTGAAAAAATTTTGCTCTAGTCGCACCACCACCCCCTCTCCCCACCAAAAAAAAACAACAAATAGGGGAAGCCCAGTTTCAGTTATCAATAAATCTACAAAATTTGATTATCTAATGATGGAGAATATTTTTGATTTAACAATTGACGATGAAAAGTGATGATTGTCAAATTATTAAAGTTTTTTTGGAGTTAAACAATTTAAAGCTGGGCCAAAAAGGGAAAAATTTGGGAGTTTATAAAGACACATCCATTAATATTATTACAGAAAACTCGATTGAAAAATAAATAATTTTTGTTTTATTCTTAGAATTTTTCATATATCTGGGAGCGATATTTGGAGTGGGTTAAATGAGTTAACCACCCTTCAATTTGATGCATAAAATAATAATTGAATTTTCCACAAATAATATTATTTATCCCATTGTATCTGGCATCGCTCTAGGGAGATGATAAAATCACTCTGGGCTTAAAAGAGCCAAAAGCAAAATATTGAAAATTGGTCTTGGACTTTAAATAATAATATTTATGAAAAATATTCTATCAATTAATTAACAATAAACTAATAGATAGCGAGAGGGAGAAAATAAATATGTTTAAAAACCATAACATAATGAATATAATAAAAAAATTTTTATTTTTTACACTCCAAGCAAATTACATGAGAAAATTTTTTGTAAAAAAGAAGTTGGTTAAAATGAGATCCACCTAATATAGCGATATGTTAATAAAATAACTTTCCCAGTCCTAATTAAAAAGTTGGTAATGTGGAATATCTGCACATTGTTATAATACTTTTGTACTTATTAATAGAGAATTTAGAAGTTCATTTAAACGTGATAAAATTGATTTTTATTTTAGCCACTTAGCTAACTTCAACTAAGATTTCTCTTACGCAAAAATTGAATGCGTTTTAAATAATGAAAATAAATTTTATTGTGATTCTAAATTTAAGGAAGAGAATTGGATAGTTTTTTGACATTTGAGTGATTTCCTGATAATGACCAACTTTTCAAACTTTTGTTTACTAAAGCTTTTGTGGATTGAAATATTATTATTAGGGGAATTTTTAATCATAGACCACATTTTTGTATTAAATATTTATTAAAAATATATAAATACTGTACAACGTTTCGACTGCTTATTCTGCAGCCGTTATCAAGTACTGTGCACTTGTTCCGACTCAAGTGAAACAACTGTCATGTTCGTTACGTGCCTTTTTTATATACAGCGACATCAGCGCCATCTGTTAGCATTTCTGCGAAGTTAGCTTCAAATTTTCCCGCTATTTTTCACTCATTTCCATGAAGTTAGTCACAATTATCAAAGTCAGTGTTTACATAAAAAGCATGATGTTACAATAAGTTTCTTGAATTTAATTTTAACATAGATGTTATAAAATATTATTATTAAATCATTCCAAAATTACACATATACATACAACAGCTTAACTTCTCAAACGTTAATTAGTAAATCATTCAAAATTTATTAATTTATTTTTCAAATTTTTTTTGGTGCCATTGCAGTTATGAATTCTATCAAGAATTTCGGAAGGTAATATTTGATGGAGGTTAGTAGTCGTATGCTTTGCTCTGTTTGAACATGAATTAGCACTCTCATTTAAATAATTTAATTATTTTATCGTATGATGATACTATTTTATCAAATCTTCTAAATTTCAACTCGACTCAAATTCATTTAACTTTAAAAATAATGAATATTTTCATTAATTAAGACAGTTATTAAATAAAATTTTATTGTAATTTTTTTTTTAATTGGATATATAGTTAACTTATTATAAACTCAATCGAGTCAATCGTCAATGAAATGGAATTGACATTAAATTAAAATTGGACATTGCGCGCCTAAACAGCGATCATTCTTCTGTTTTCAGTCCTCTTTCACTTGACCACCCACACAATTTGTCTATTTATAATGACAAGCTCCCTTTATATTTAATTGAATTGGAATTTTAAATTATCCAAGCCCAAACACCCTGATTAGACTTTGAAGAATTGTACTCTCTTTTACTGTTTATCACGGGCATTAAATAAATAACGAGAGAAAAAAAATGCATTCTCAAAATTAATTTTGTAATTTATGATTCGAAAATAGCTCATGAATTTAAGTCTTTTGTTTAGGTTTTATATTTCGAATATTCTCGTTTTTTTTTTTTTAATCATATTCTTCATCTAAAATCTAAAATTATTTTTGTATATGGAAATAATAAGTTTATATGAGACGAAAAGATTTTAATTTTTTCGGGAGGGGGGTGGGGAGACATATACATATAATAAAAAAAAAGTAAAAAAGTCAATTGATTGAAAAATTTCTATAAGTCTGTATATTTTAAATGTTGACTGCTTGATGGTTATTTTTCAAAATTTTAATTTCATATTTGATATTTTATACACAATAGAGAATCCTAAATAAATACAAAATTTCATAAGAATTGTAAGAATTAGGCAAAATGAGAAAATAGATTGTAAAAAGCATCTAAAAAATAATTGATTTTTGAATTTTAATCAAAATCGTTGGAGCGAATTTTGAGAAAATCGAAAAAAAAAACTGACAAAGTACAGTAATTGTACTTTTTGGCCGATTTGGTTCAACAAACCAAAGAAAAAAATTATTTATTTATTTTTCATAAAAATTATGATAATAATAAAATAATGTAATTAATTTTTTTTTTTTTATTATACACTAGTCGCAAAGCTCGCATTTTATATATATAGTTATAGATTTAGCTTGTTATGTACATATCTTGAGGATGGTCCAGTAACCGAAACAAATAATACTTTTTCAGTTTAAGATATTTTAATTTTTGATACTATTAAAATTAATTAACATTAAATTAGGAAGGAATTTCGGGCTAAATACGTACGCTCTTAATGGATCTGTTAATTGTTATTTGTTATTTTATTAGAAATAAATGCAATTGACGTGCTAATCCTGTTTCAATAGGATTGCTCAACGACAATTGAATCCAAATGAACGAACTAAATTATTTTAAGCAGGACCTCGGAGCCGGAATAAAAAGTAAAAATGCTTTAAAAAAAAAAAATCAATTGCTAGAATGCAAAGGCCAATTCAAGGGGTGAATAGCTCAAGAACAGGAGTTAAGTAACAAGCAAGAAGAGAAAGAGAAAGAAGCCAGAGGAGATGGATTCATAAGGAGACAAGTCTGAAAGGCGATTGCCTGGTTTTCTTATCTTCCTCTAAATTTGCTCATTTATCCCTGGGATCTTCTTTTTGGTTAATGTTCTCTCTCTCTGCGTCGAATGAATGACTTGTTGCTCATTTCATTATCGATGTATTTTTGTACAATATTAATCAATCATTAATTTTATTAAAAACATTTAAGGATTCAAATTTCCCTCTCTGACTTAAATTTTAAATTTCCCGCTCCACTTCCTGTAACTCTATCCAATCAGCGCCCTTATAGGCAGATACACACAGGAACAGGAAGTCAGCCACTAGCGTTTTATTTTATAGTATGATGATGATGAAGATGATGATATATGGCAGTAAGCGTCAAGTATTTGCAATTTACCTAAAATATATATATATGAAATTTCAATTAGTTTCGTATTTATAATTTATATATATATATATATATATATATCAAATTTACTCACATTTAGTTGTTTTCACATTTTAATCTTGAAGACTTCTTTTTTCTTTGAAAATATTACACATTATATAAAAAAATGGTGTACGCTGTTCTATAAAATTTCGTTAATAAAAGTAAAAAATCTATCTATAATGTCAAGTTTGTTAAAAAAAAATTCAAACTTGGACATTATTCTATTAATACTGGTATTTTATAGTTGGTTGTTTTCACATTTTAATCTTGAAGGCTTCTTTTTTTCTTTTAAAAATATTACACACACTAATTATAGATAGCTATAAAAAGCAACATAGCAATTTTTTTAAATGTGTACGCGGTTCTATAAAATTTGCTACTTGAATTTTATAGTTAGTTGTTTTCACATTTAATCTTGAAGACTTAAAAAAAATGACACACACTAATTATATATAGGATGTACAATAATAATGTTCTATAAAATTTGCTGCAAAAATGCAATAATTGATAAAAAAATAATATTCAATCTTGGAGAAAAGCTTGAATATTCTAATTATATTAATTGATTTTTATTACCATTTTATAAATTTAGACGTTTTGATCCGCGAAATGTGGACAAAGAGTTGCGTTAGATATTGTTCAAAACAGCATAATAAAATTTTAAAATATAAGTGGGAAGACTCAGTTATACATGCACTATATCACTACTCTATTTATTTAAAACATGCACAGTTTAAAGGTCTGTTTCTTCATCTAGGGTCAAGTAGCTGACCCTTGGTTTAAAGACTTTGTCTTGTAATGAAGAAACTCCTTTGGAAGTTTCTTAATTAGGCTATATGGCTAAGTCGCTTAACCAAGGGGCAGCTACTTGACTTTGAATGAAGAAACTTCCCTTAAATAGGTGAAACTAATCCACCAATGTCCATCGAATCGCTCGAAGATTTCTAAATGAGAAAGCCTAACTTAGAACGACACCCACCCACCCCGAAATGAGGTGTTTAATATTTACATTTGAAGCGTTGAAGTTCTCACAGCAAGTAATCTTGAGAAAGGGCCCTAGCACTCTAAACAATGATGCGAAGAGTAATTTTGTATTATGAAATTAATTTAGTAAAATGAAGAGATAAGTTAAAATTAAATTTATAAATAACTAGACGTCAGATGTTTATCGTTAATGATATTTTTATTCTCTTGGCGAACGATTTCGCTATTTATAACATCATCAGGCCAGCTGGAAAAGCAAATTATAATTAAAAAATTTGAATAAATTACATTCATATTTTAAAATTTTTTAATTATAGTCTAGTTTTTTTTAAAGTACGTTGAGACGTCGCTCCTGAATCCCCTTAACATCAACATATATAGAAAAAGAATTTGATTCTCTTTTCAATTGTTATATAATCAATTCATTAATTAGTTGGATCTCATTACACCTACTGTAATTTGAATATTGCCAATATCTATGAGCGTACTTGACCGAATTTAATTAATTATATAACGATCGAGGAGATAAATATTTCACATTTTTATGTAAAAGTGATTTTAATTACAATCGAAAAAAAAATTGAAAATTCTTGATTTAAAGCCCATCTTCCCTTAACTTTAGCAAGTTGGTATTTATTTAAGGCGGAATTCTACGCTCCATGAAATTAAAAAAATCTGCTGTGATGGTCGTACAGCACACAACTTTCTCTTTCTTTCGAAGAGTTGTGTTCTGTGCTTGTCACACCAGATTTTTTTGAGAGAAAGAGATAGACATACAAAGAGAGGAAGAACTGCCTGTCCCAGCTCGGGGAGCTCGTGGTCGCCATCCACGTACCCACAAGATGTGGGCCCCTGAGCGAGCAATATTAAAAGTTAATTTGTAGAATTATTTGAAAAGATATTGAACTTTATATGAAATACAAGCCGGCGGAAAATTTTTCAGGGAGGTAGAGGGGGGTTTGATTCGATCGAATCCCCTACCTCCCACTCCAATAAATCAATTTAAAAGGATATTTTTTCTATAACTTATAAGAGTGTTTAAAATTTTAACACTTTTTATAGTTATTTATTTTTTGGATTTTTTGAGGGGAGGGTGGGGGGCTGTGCTTCCATATCCCCTCCCTGGCTACTGTTCTGGATTAATATATATACAAATGCACAAAACAAAAACAACAAAAGTTGAAAAAATGCTAAATATCATTATAAAAGAGCCCCCTGTATGGATTGGATTACATATCAAAAATAAATTTAAAAAAATTATATTCAATAATTCTTTGTGAAAAAAGTCAAATCAACAAATTTATTCTATATTTATAGTAAGATAGAATAGAATAAAAGGCATAGCAGCTATGTTTTTTTCTTTATTTTATTCACGCGACGTTTCTGTCGTCTATGCGTCTGACTCGCCAAATAACTATTAATATATCCTTCACTGGCCAGGTGTATTTATCACGGATGTGTTTATTAAAGCTTTTGTGGTTTGAAATATCAAGTGTTTACATAAAAAGCATGATATTAATCAAATTCAAGAAACTTATTGTAATATCATGCTTTTTATGTAAACACTTGTTTTGATAATTGTGACTAACTTCATGGAAATGAGTGAAAATAGCGGGAAAATTTCAATCTAACTTCACAGAAATGCCGACAGATGGCGTTGACGTCGCTGCATATAAAAAGGCACGTAACGGATATGACAGTTGGTTCACTTGAGTCGGAGCAAGTGCACAGTACTTGATAATTGCTGCGGAATAAGCAGTCGAAACATTGTACAGTATTTATATTTTTAATAAATATTTAATACAAAAATGTGGTCTATGATTAAAAATTCCCCTAATAATAGTGGCAAGGTGTTACGCCGGTCGAAATATATGCAAATACATGTGAAACCATCAATAATTCATATTGTATTGACCAGTTAATAAAATTTTCCTTACGAATTGAATAAAACATTTATTGTATAAAACATTGTATTTAGGAAATATGAACTATATAGGGGGCGGAAAATGGACTCTTAAATCCGGCCCTGGGTGTGACAAACAGAGAACACACCTGAGATAAGAGTAAATTGTGTGCTGTGCGCCCAATCACACCAGATTTTTTTATACCACGGCAAATAAAAATAAGACATTTTATTTTGTGAATTGAAAAAAACTCCCCGGACATTAGTAATAGGAAAGAGCCCAGTTGATTGGGAGCCCGAACATCCCTAGGGCCAATTCACCTATGACGAATCGTGACAGAAGACCCAACAGGTGGAAAGGAGCGATTAAAAACCGCCCAGGTCTGGAAAATCTACTCTGTAATCAAATCCAAGTCAAAAGACGACTTTTATGATCACTCATCGAAAAACTTTATTGGACACCTTTTATGAGTAGCTTTTAAAACGCGTGCAGCCCCCATCCCCTCCCTCTTCGAGGGTTTCTTAATCAAACTTTGCCTTTTCTAATCGTATAAGATTCACTATTGATTAAAACTCATTAGAAAAAAAATAAGCTCTTTGAAATAAATATTAAAGAAGAATTTAACGCAAGTTATTTATTTAGTTTCTTAAAGCAGAGAAAGTTTTTTTTTTTTTTAGGTGTTCTGCTCCATGAATTCCTCGGGCTCAACAATTTAAGTTCGAAGAAGAGGTTCTTTTGTTGAGAATAAGTCTCGAATTTTTTTTTTTTTTTTTCTTCCACCACTTTTATCAAAGACAAAATTGTTTTTGTTTTTAATCATTTCTTAATTGATTTACTTGAGATAGAAAAAAAATATTTTAATTGAATAAGAAAGATTAAAAAAAAATTTGTTCTATTATAGAAAACAATTAAGAAATCTTTAAAAAATCTCCAGGCTATTTGCTCTTTTGTATATATGGACCCTGTTATGCAATGGTGTGTCAAAGACCAAAAAATTCAAAATTGAGTTAAGCACGAAATATTGTTTCAAATGCTATAATTAATAGTATTTTTTATGAAATATGTCCTAAAAAAATTTATATTTAATGCTACTTGCACAATTGGCAAGAAAAATTATATATAATCCAATGTAATCAAAAACTTTATTGTTGATTTTCTCAAAACTCGATGTTTGGTCTTTGACACACCATTGCATAACAGGGTCCATATATGATGTGGTCAAAGCTCTGTGTAATATTTACACGAATCAAGCCAATTTCGACCCCACCACTTTCCACTTTCATCTAGTTACAGTAGTTTCCAAGATATGAGGGTCCAAAAATCACAGTTTTGGGGACTCACTCAGATATTGGTACTTCCAATTGAGCTAGAACTTAGACATTTTGTACATAGATAGTATTTAAGATTCGGATTACAAAAAAATTTGTAAAAATTCAATTATTAATTAAAAAAATAAATTTCAAAAAAGAGCATTAGGCCTATATTATATTATACAAGCTTCGTTTAATCTCACAAAAAAATTAAAAAAATCTGGCGTGACTAGTCGCAGAGCACACAACTTTCTTTCTTTCGGTAATTGAGTTGTGTTCTGTGCTTGTCACACCAAATTTTTTATGTTGACATAATTCGTTTCCGGCAATATATTATAAATCAAAATGTAAAATTTATAAAATATTTATATTCTGTTACTATGGCAACTTTCCTATAAAGTACAAAAGTAAAGTGTGCTTCAAATAATTTTGAGGGCAAAATGTGAAAATACATTTTAAAGAGGATTTAAATAATAAATTTTAATCAAAATCGTTAGAGTGAATTTTGAGAAAATCGAAAAAACCTGAAAAAGTATATCAGTAAAATGGTAGCAATTTTTGGCCGATTTTGTTCAAAAACTTATTTTGAGTGTCCGGGTGGGTACCTTACTTAAATATAAAATTGCAACCTCGTAGCTCCAATCTTTTCCTTTAAAGTACAAGTGTACTTCAAAACGCATCAACGCTTCCTGTTACTTGCCAGGGGAGTACCTGACTTCAAAATAAACTTTCAACCTCCTAGTTCTTTTTGTTTTTGAGATACAGTCGTCTCTCGATAATTCGAAATCCAAGGAACTACAAGAAAAATAGAGGTTTTGAATTATCAAGAAGTTTGAATTAACAAGAGGAAAGAAATTTTTTGAAAATATGTATTAACTTTCTATAACGAATAGTATTTTCTGTTTCAACTGCAACAAATTGTTTACTTTCTTCTTAAAATGTATAGAAAAATTTTATTTTCAAAAATAAATTTTTGTTAATTTGGACGGGAAGCAAACCTAGAAGACTTCTACGTCTATACTTAAAAATTGAAAAAGTACTTACTAGTACTTTTTGGCCGATTTTGTTAAAAAGCTTATTTTGAGTGTCCGGGCGGTTACCTAACTTAAATATAAAATTTCAATCCCGTAGCTCATTCTCATCCTGTATAATTGAAATCGTTACACACAGACACAGAGAGACAGACCAATTTGCGGGACCCACTTTTTTGGAGAAAGTAAAATGAGATGTAATTTTTTATCACTGATTAAAAAAAAAAAAAAAAATTAAATATAATGAGACTATTACCCGTATTCATAGTCATTGCTTGAGAAACAAGGAATCCTTATGCCTATATAAATGTATAGATATAAGGATTCCTTCTTCCTCAAGGAACGACTATGAATACGGGTATAAATAAAGCAAATTAATGAGGTGTTCACTCAACTATGAGTTGAAAATATACACTAGGTTATGTGTTTCAAATTATTTATTAATTAAATCGCTTGACGCGTTTCGATTTTTACATCATCATCGGAAGTGTTATTACTTACTGTAATAAATAATTTGAAACACATAACCTAGTGTATATTTTCAACTTATAGTTGAGTGAACACCTCATTATAATAATGTTTCAACAAGAGCCCACGGTAGAAAGTTTAAATATGATATAAAGCAAATTACTTGAAAAAATGTTAAACTAATTACTTAAGAAAGTAAAAATAAAAATATTCATGTTTTTATTTTTTTTTTATTTATTTACTTGTTTATTTGGGATGAGGTCAAGGTTTTCCAAGCTGTTGTTGTTGTTGTTGTGACATGGTAAATTCATTTAGTCAAAATCAAAATAGCCTATCTCACTTTAATTTTTGAATTCTAAACTCAATGAATTTGTTAATCTTATATACTATATAATTTTAGTATCTGTATATTCACTTGATAAACTTGTTAGTTGAGGATTCAAAAACTTGCAAATCGAGTATGCATTTATGCTGGAAACAACACAATGATAACTTTATTCATTTGTGATCCATTTCATCTTATCTTTACTACAGAGGTCATCTGTAATTCAAATTGTGACATAACAAAAAAAAAAAACTAAGGAATTTTTATAAACTGAATTCGTTAGATTTCTTTAAAAACTTTTGGTCAAATTAGGGATTATTCTTTAAGTGAGATTCCGATTAAGTTTAAAAGTTATTAAAGAAAAACAGTCATTAACTCCAACTAAATGATAGTAGAAAAAAGAAAAATAATTATAGTTCTGCGATCAAGTCCCAGGCCAATCAAAAGATTCTTTGGCCAGTCTCATCACTCTAGAAAATGTAAGCAAGTGTTAGCTAACAACCGATTAGTAAGCAAGCAGAAACATAGCCTATGATAATTACAACTATAGTTAGGAAAAGTTTAGTTGAGTTAGCTATGTTCATATTTTGCTTTGACATTAAAAATTAAAAACTTGTTAAAATTATTAATTTATTAATAAAGTATGGGACTTTATAAATGATTTGTATGCACAGATTATTACTTTCTTTTGTCTATATACCAGGTCATTCAATAAGTCCGTAGGATGATATATAGATGGCGTTACTAGAATTTTTTCCTTCAAACGATACGTGTATAAATTTGACAGCAATCTAACTATTGATTCGTGAGTTATAGAATTTTATGTGAAGCAACTTTTGTTATTGGAAAAAAATGGAAAAAAGTGAATTTCGAGTTTTAATAAATCATTGCTTCGAATTGCTTACCCACCCACCATATTCTCCAGATTTAGCCCCAGCGACTTTTTCCTGTTTTCAGATCTCAAGAGAATGCTTGTTGGGAAGAAATTTATGTCCAATGATGAAGTAATCCCTGAAACTGATGCCTATTTTGACGAGAAAGATAAATCGTACTATAAAAGTGGTATCTAAAAGTTAGAAAATCGCTAGACTCGTTGTATCGCCCTCGAATAATAAAAATATCGAAGTATTGTCAAAATTTTGTCCTTGTAGTAGGAAAGAGACTGACATGCAAAGAACAGAAGTACTGTCAGTCCCAGCTAGGGCAGCTCGTGGTCGCCATCCACGTACCCACAAGATGTGGATCCCTGAGCTTGATATTTTACACATGTTGTTTATTAATTAACGAACAATTTAACAATGAACAGCACTCCATGCTGTTCACTCGGTAACTCGAATTATATGACTGACCACTTGCATTTTTTATAAAAAAAAATCTTCAAAACATAATTGTTAAAAAAAAAGTCTTTTTTTTTAATTAAAAAAAAAAAAAATTTGGCTTATTTCCACTCAAGCTCTCAGTTATAAAATTACATTTAAAACATAAATCAAATATTTTTTTAAATCTCTCGTTTGTTGATTTTTTTTTATTATTATTTTATTTTTTATTTTTTTATTATACGATTCACGGTTTTAACAAATCGAATGTTCAATGAGGCATTTGTATTGTTTTAGCACACGCTGACTGGACATTCGGGAAAGGTGATGGCAGCCAAATTCCTTGGGGAGCCAACCAAAGTGGTGACTGGCAGTCACGATAGAACGCTCAAGATCTGGGACTTGCGCAGCAAAGCCTGTGAGTATGCCTTTTCTTCAATTAACAATATTTATTTATTATTCAAAAGCAAAAAGCGCGTATTTTAGCATCTGAGCGTAAAAATTATACATCATTAAAAATTAAAAAATTTAAAAAAGAGAAAAATATAGCTTTTGAAGCGAAAATGTACCATTAAAAAAAAAAAAAGTTAGCTAATTTAAAAAAAAAAAATTCTCTTAAAAGATAAATTATATTTATTGTCTTTAAATAGACTTACTTAAATAAAATATTTTCAAGTGTTTAGTTAGATCTAATTAAGGATTGGTAATCACTTGCATAATTAGCGAACCAAAAAATTAAACGCCGTTGTTTTAAATATTATATATTTCTGCAAACAAGAATTTTTTGAGCGGATTGTGATCATTTCTATCCCCCCCCCCCCCCCCCACGTTTTTAGATATTGAATTTAAACAAAAACAAGCTGGTGTGACTGACACAGCATACAACTTTCTCCATAATTTCCATAAACGGGTTTTCATACAATAATTTTAAAAAAATCGTCCCTCGAGAGGTTTGAACTCGAGCTCTTGGTTTCTTCTTCATTTTTAAAGTGAAACTTTATATTTGATCGACACAAATTTTTTCGTTTCTCTATCAGCATGTCGCGTTACAAGCCGTGACGTCAAAGGCCATGACGCTACAAGTTATGACGTCACAAGCCATGACGACAAAAATAGGAAAGTTGAAATTTAATATATATGACGAATTATAAAAAAATAATTGTGAGATTTAATTTTTCAATTTTTAAATTGATAAAATATAATTTTTAAAATAATTTAAAATGATTCAAATACTAAATAAATATTTTTCTCAGTTTTTTACGTCAATCGTCCCATTATCATTCCCATTTTCTAATTATTAAATTAAGATTAAAAACGTGATTTTAATACCCTTAATTGAATAATTGAACATTTTCAGTTAAAAGCCTACGATCCGAAAAAAGTTTCACTTGCATCGTGGTTTCATAAAACCACACAATGTTTTTTTTATTTTATTTCAAGAAAAACGGGCTATCCAACAGGAGTAAACTCCCAATTAGTGGATAGCACTACAAATATATATTTTAATTAATAATAAGAGTAGTTAACAAATAGAACATATTGAGTCTCATTGCTCATACAAAAATAAAAAAAAAATATACCTTAAGTTTAAAATAACAAAAAAATAAAAAATATTTCAAAATAATAATATTGAAGCCATAAAATTAAACAATATCATATGATTTATATATTTTATATAATTTTATGAATATACCGGTATATTATTGAGATGTTTATTCATATATGAATTTGTACGACGCCTTTACCATCTCGACTAATTACTTAAAATACCATACTTTTTTAAGCTACTTAAATTTGATTCATATTTTTTTTTTACTTAATAAATTAGTTTTATGAATTTGATTTCACAAACTGGGTATATTAAAATTCAAGCACGAAAGTATATGAAAAACGATTGAAAAATATGGAGAAATATACCCACAAAAATTTTTAAATATTCCTGTGACTTGTTGAGTCCGAATCAAGTTATATGTTGAATATTAATATCTTATTCAAATCGATCTCAAAAGACATTTGACTTATATTTCGACAATTTTACTTTGACGCCCATGTCTTGAATATGAGTATCGAATAGTCCCCAAAACGCAGGCCGAAAATTTGACCCTTTTCATTGGACTTAACTAAAAGATATGATTGATATTTCGAGTTCCTTCCCCCCCTCCAAAAAAGTAGAACATTCTACCAATCTATCCATTTTGGTCCTCACCGAGTCTGATGATTTCCCTGTGTTTATTAGTCTTAAATTTATTTTTTGACTTAAATAAATAAAGTATACAATTTATTTTTAAAGTGAGATTAATTAAATATAATTATTGCACAATTGAAAATATTTGTTAGCCCTCTCAATAAAGAAAAAAAATTGACAAAGTTACAGTTTGTCTCCTAGAAGTTAGGCAATCCAAATGATATTCTCAAAGAATTATATATATATATATATATATATATATTTTTTTTTTGTATTTGTTTAAGGTCTTCTTCGGCATCTAAGGCCATTTAGAGCCAATGCCTACTTATTTGAAATATTGATAGCTAATTCAATTGAAATAAATTTTTCTCCCTTGGGACATTGAATAAAAATGTCATTTTGATTGCCTATCTTCCAGGATAAAAACGCAAATTACAATAATTTATGCAACTTTACCAAAATTTTAAATTGTGTAATTAATAATAAATTATATTTTATTAAAGCTCCTAAAAATTATTAAAATAAATTTAATGAAGTTAAAGACACACACAGTAAAATCATCCAATTTAAAAAAAAATCAAATTAAAAAAATTTTCACTTTTTCTACAAGATGTGAAAGTCGCAAAATAATGTTGTAAATATTATTTATCTCTTGTTAAAATCATAAAAAGATAGAGTAAAAAAATTTTACTCACGAGCTATAATAGATAATAATTTAAAAAAATATTTTTTGTTGTTTTATTTAAATAGGCCTACTGTAAATTAAGAATTCAAATGAAATAATGAAAATCATCCCCTTTCTAGCTTCAAGTCCTTCACTTTGTATAGTCGCCTTCTTTAATTACTTATTACCTTTTTTATTTGCACTTAAGTCTTTTTAAGTAAGCAACCTTGAAGTACTTTTGAGGTGCTGTTGACACGCTTGTATTCATAAAATTATATATTAATTAGAACAGAAATAACGAGGATGACTCGAAAAATCATCTTGCCTTCTTGTTTGCTCTCAGGAAGACTTGACTTTTTTTTTTTAATAATATAGCACTACTAATACAATGTAATGAAGAAAGATTAAATTTCGCTCTCTTTAAATAATAATTATCTTGAAGAAACCATAAAAAAATTTTGCTATTCCTCTTTTTTTTCTTTTATTTAGAAATAGCCCTATAATAATACATCTTAATATCATTATTATCTTATTATTATATAAAAAAATTATTTTTAATTAGAAAAATTTATGAAACAAATAACAGATTATTAATTATCGTAAACTTGCAATTTACATTTATGTAGCGCATTTTAATAAAGACTTGAATCAACTCAGCGTGCTAGGATTGGGGCTATTAATCTTCATTTGAAGACCAGACAAATAAATTCGCGTATACCGTACTTAGACTAACACCAAAAAATACCGAGAAAAAAAATTTGATTCTCTTTTCAATTGGTATTTAATTAATTCGTTTACACTTTTTGTAATTTGATTATTGCCAATATCTATGAGTGTACTTGACCGAATTTAATTAATTATATAACGAACGTTAGGATAAATATTTCACATTTCTATGTAAAAGTGATTTTAATTATAAAATTCGAGAATCCTGGATTTAAAGCATATCCCTAACTCTAGCAAGTAGGTACTCGTTAAACGAAAAATATAACGATCAATAATTTTCAGTAAATATTTTGATTATTGGGAGTCATTTACGAAAAATTAAAAAAATTCTTGCAAACACAATGCAAAGAAATTTCCATATAACACATCCTTGCCTCAAATTGCTATTCTGTAAGCAAAAACTTTAACGCCAAAACGTTAAAATTTAGCCAATAGTGTTAAAAATTGATGTCATGTCCAGAGGGTGCCTTTAATATTTTAACGCCGTATTTAATGCATAAAAATGGCGTCTTTAAACTAAAAAAGGTTATGATTTTGACAGCTTTGAGATAAAAGTAACTTATTAACCAGTGCTGGACTGGCCCACCGGGATATTTGAGGATTTTACTTCACTATATATTTAATTTTATAGCAATTATTCAAAAAAAAATATTTTTTATTAATAAATATGTTTATAAATTACTAATGTACTTTGTTGTAATTTTTTTCCTTAAATTTAATATTGTGGGCCTACGTCACCGATATTTCCCGGGACTAAATGTGTTTCCAGTCCAGCTCTCTTGTTAACGTCTCTGTTAAAACTCTGTTTAGAGAATAGCAATTTTAACACTGGTGTGTCAATTAGGCCTACTATATTGAAAATAACAAATCAAGTTAGTAGATGTTATCGAGGAATGTAAAAACACGAACAAGCAGAAAACATAGCTATCTTCAAATGGATCGTTAACACCTGGTGCTAAAAAGTAAAATATTAACGTCGCTGTTAAAACTTGGTTTAGAGAATAGCAATTTTTAACGCTGATGTTATTACTTTACTTTTTAACACCCAATTTATATTGTAAATTTAACGCCTGTTTTTAGAGAATAGAGCTGAATGTAATTTAAAATAATTTTGTTTTTAAAATTATTTTTCATTAATAAACAATTTTTTTATAATAATTTTCGTTATGTCTAGACGTATTAAAAATAAAAATATTCTTTAAATGAAAATGACACGAAATATAAACTCGAAATCGCAATATTAAAGGTTAAATTGTAGAGTTATTTGGAAAGATAATATATTTTAGAACACAAACAAAATGACAATTTGGAAGGCAACCCAAGCTTGTAATAAAAATAACAAAGGACATAAGAGAAAGGAAAAAACATTCGAACCTGCCCTGTTGCCATATATAAAAGTATTATATCTATAATAGATATATTTTCATTTGAGAAACAACTTTGAAAAAAAAAAAAAATATATAAGAAAAAAGCCATAAAGCTTGCTTCCTATCAAATCCAAGTCCAATCTGGTTACATTTGAATTTCGCACCTATCGAAAGGTCAAAGTTCAAAAGAAATAAAATATAATAAAAATATATTCTTCAAAAATATTAAATGTTTACGCCTATTTAAAAAATAAATTCATAAAAAAATTTATTTATTTTTTAAAATGGGGTTTATATTTTAATCCAATTACCCCCTCCAAAATGTTGACCTCAATATAATAGCAAAAAAGCAAACGTGTGTGGTCGTAGGACCCCCGGCAGGAACGAAGTTCCTCACGCCTTTTCTTCAACACAGAATATAATTTAATATGAATATTATTTAAATAGACGGAAAGCCCGCCATCCTCGGTCTAGCCAGGGGTCCGCTTCCGCTGTAACTTCTAGCTCGCCTACGGTAGATAAAAGGAAATAAAGAGAAGAAGGTGGGCGTGGCCTCGCCAAGACTTCGACTAATTTCGCCTTCCTCTGCCTTCGTTCGGGCGCTGGGAACGCGTTTTTGTTAGGAACGCGTTTGTGTTACGTTACATTTTCTCCCAATTCACCCTGCGTAAGCCGCGTTAAAGAACTTCGTTCAAATAACAAAATGTTGATAATTGTGATAGTAAGTCTTATTAAAATAGAAAATACAATAAAAAAGCATCTTCTACTTTAATTGTACTGTTAAATCTCTTTATTAAAGAAGTATACAGATTTAGAAATTAAATAAACGAAATTAAAATTTCCCTTTTAATTTGAATTAAATATAAAACTCTTATGGCTAGAATAGAAAATTAATTTTTTTTTCTTATAAAGAATTCAATTTTTTGGGAAGAGTTTAATGCCATCAGAACCAAAATCAATAAACTTGATCTTCTTATTGAGATGAATTTTTTAAAAATAGAATCATGCAAATCAGTCAATTATTTCGTAAGTTATCATGATTCAAACAGACATCGAGTCAAAAAACAATAATATAGCAGTAAAAAGTCGTGAAAGTAAATAGAATTTTTTTTTATTATTTACAAAATAGAAGAAATTGAATTAAAGAGTGAAATTTCAATAAATTAATTAATTTTGAAAATGGTGATAACAAATTTGCGAGACAAGTTCGTGTTTGATTAGGCAAGAATTGCGCCCCCTGGAGTCGAACCAGGACTTCCACGCTTTCGCAGCGGGCGTACTATCTTTATTCTAGGTCGCCGGCCCAATCAACGAACGATAATATACATTTTTAGAAAAAAAAAACCGGAAGTGATGGTATTACATTTCAAATTCAAACCTGAAAATATCTTCTCAAATATTAATTTAAAAGCCGTTAGAAGACGATTTACTACCCAGTTACTCTAGGCGGCAAGAGATGGCTTTAGTTTTTCCCATAGGGGAATACAAGGGATTTATCCCATTTCATTTGAAAGATTCCATCTAATTAATTAAGGGTAAAAAATTAATTATTTTTTAACACAATGATTACTAATTTAATTATCTATAAGATATAGAGCGATTTTTTTTAAAATATCTTTTATTTAATGCGATTAATCTAAAAAAAAAAATTATTTTTTCAAAAATCAAAAAAAGGGCTTCTATAAGTTGTAGATATTTTAAATAGCTTTAATTTAAAAAAAAATTTGAGGTCGATAGCTTCAAAATTGTGGCCGCTGGAACGTCCCAAAATTAGAACCCCGAGACGCGTATCTTAAGAGAAATTTTTGTTTGATAAAATTTCAAACAAGTTTTCTAGAATGTTGATTAGAAAAATTTTGTATTTGTATTTTGAAAAGTACCATTAACACCTGGGACCTGGCTTGATGGACCCGTTTCCAAAGCCATTAAATTAAAGTAGAAGAGGAAATAAAGTACCACATCTTGTCACCTATTTTATTTTTTATATGCCTCAAACAGAAATGTTCTTCTTCCTATCTTCACTTCTGTCATTCTCTTGCCAATATAATTAAGAAGTTTAACTAAAATGGTAATTTACTTTATTTATATGATAATTGTATTATCTATTTAAATTTGATTCTCCCACTTTTTTTTTAGCATTTGTAATTTTCAAAGAATTGTTCTGTCTTTAACACTTGGAGAGGAATAAATATGAATAGAATTCAATTAATTTACCTAGTTATAGCTAATGACATTCCTCACTGAGTTTAAAAACAGGAAAATTAAATGAAAGACCAAAAGTCGATGGAAAATGAGAAATTTAGATGGACGTCAGACTAATAGGAATGACTTTTCTTTACAAAACGAATGCTTAAATTAGAATTATTTTAACTTGAAGAATACATTTTTTTTTTTTAAACGAAATTCTTAATTATCCAAAGTAATCATAATTTTCGATTCTCTTATATTATTTCAAGCTCAGTAAGTGATATTTTTTCAACCTTTTCATAAGAGTCGCACATTATCATAAAAGTTGGCCAAAAGCCAAACCAGACAAAATCTTAGTGGGCTGGTCTAATTCTTAGTGACACACCGGCTTATTTATTGCTCGGTTTGTATATAGAAAAGATTTAAAATTTCAATATACTGTACACATTTTTTTTAAAGGAGATGTCGCATTTCTTTTTTTTTTTCATTTTATTATTATTATTATTTCTTCAGGCATCACAACTAAATTCGCTGGTTCAAGCTGTAATGATCTGGTAACATCTGATGGATCTGGTACAACGATTATTAGTGGACATTTTGATAAAAAAATCCGCTTCTGGGACGCACGATCTGATGAATCGATAGCGAACCAATTCCCATTACAAGGGAAAGTTACATCGTTGGACCTTTCTAGGGGTAAGTAAATGATTTTATAAATGATTGATATAAGTGGTGTGTGGAGATAAGAGATGTTATTTTTATTGTCTTGATTGTGTGCTGGGGTAGTAATTTAAAGAACTCTTTGTACCTTCCTTCTACAAAGAGCTCTTACCTAATTAAGGAATAACTCACCATACATACAAGCCAATAAAAATCGTGTGCTGAATAAGGGAGTTTATTTACTGCTTAGTTCTTTTTCTCAATTGTTATATGGCTACATTTTGAAAAGGGGTCGTAGGATTCATGGAGAAATATTAAAGAGGAGATAGCTATACTAATATAATTTCAGTATTGAGTTCGTAGTGGGGCTAAAGTATTGAGTATTTTTTTTTATTTCAATGTCTTTTTTCAAGAAGATAACATATTAAGGTTGTAAATGTGTATAAACTTACATTAAAATATATTTTTAAAATAATTTATTTGTACTTAACTTACCTTCAACCGATGTTATCATCCAAAAAAAAATGATTATGAAAAAAAGGAAGAACAACAAATATAATTGATTGTTTTGGATTTTATAATTTTTTAAATTTATTACAACAAATTTCGTTGACTTCAGAAGTTATACTAAATAGTATGATCACAATAGATTTTCAGAAAAACGAAAAAACTAGAAAAGTATATTAGTAAAGTACTAGTACTTTTGGCCGATTTTATTGAAATTCCCCGAGGCTCGTGCGACATGAGTACTTAGCTTAAGAATAAAAATTTGAGCATCGAGAGTTATGAAATTCGCTTTTGAATTATTTCCTTAACCCGCATTTT
>JAKCPI010027046.1:0-14115 GCA_023213315.1 Euborellia annulipes
GACTTGGCCTCGTTCATAAAGTGTAAGAAATCATTCTATGCCGATGACACCAAAATATATGGCAATCCGCTGACTCAACATGATTTTATTCAAAATGACCTTAATTCGATAGTGCAGTGGTGCAGCGACTGGCTTCTTCCTTTAAATACAGACAAATGTGTAGTCCTACATATGGGAAAAACTAATCCATGTCTTCAATATCACCTGGACAACTGCCCCCTCAACAAAGTGTCATCACACATCGATCTGGGAGTGACCATCACCTCAGATCTCAGTTGGTCTGAGCATATTCTTACAACATGCAAGAGAGCCAACTCCATGTTGTATCTCCTCCGTAGGACTTTCGTTCACGTTTCATTTAAGACCTCGATTCAGCTGTACAAAACGTACGTTCGCCCACTCTTAGAGTACGCGGGTCCTGTGTGGTGTCCGGTGCTGGTGCGCGATCAGTCACTGCTCGAAAGTGTTCAACGTCGAGCTACGCGGGTCACATTTGGTCTCAATCGACCAACCTACCAAGACAGATTAAAAATGGCCAATTTGCTTAGTTTCCATGAGCGTCGTCTTCGGGGTGACTTAATCATAAGCTTCCGTATATTGAACTTCAATTATGCAAACATTTCGTCCTTATACTCACTAAACTTCGATGACCGTCTCCGTGGTCATAAATATAAGCTCAAGAAAGAAAAATTCAAAACGAAGCATAGACAATATTACATCACCAACAGAATCTTTGAAACTTGGAACAATTTATCAAGTGATATTATAGACTCAACATCAATCAACATATTTAAAAATAAACTAGATTTAATTATGCATCATAATCTAACTTAATAAAACCACATTGTTTCACAATAAGTGTTCACAACTTGTAAATTTTAGGCTTAATAGAACTGTAAAGTTCTCAGCCTTTTTTGTATTTAATAATAATAATAATAATAACTGGTCCCGATAAGGAGGGCTACCTCGGAAGTGATCGCAAAGAAGTTTAGATCCGTGGTCCTGAGTAGATATGGGACCCCAATAGTTCTGATTACGGACAATGGGTCGAATTTTGTGAGCTCATTGATGAAGTCTCTGGCTTTAGCTTGCAACATTAAATTGATCAGGACTCCACTTTATCACTCCCAGGCCAACCCGGTCGAAAGATCTAACCGGAATGTCAGGCAGCTAATTACTTCATATCTTGGGAAGGAACACAAGTACTGGGATCGCTATCTGGGAGAGTTCCAACTCGCACTGAATTCCGTTAAACAGGATTCCACTCAGTATTCCCCTGCTTTTCTGAACTTCGGTAGAGAACTGAGGCTGGGGTCGTCCGTGAGATCGTCGGCCGAGGGGGAGGTCGATGTCAAATTAGATGGGATGCCTGGTCAACGGGATAGGTGGGCACTTAGAGTGTCAAAATTAAGGGAGCTGTATCACTTGGTGGAAGAGAAGTTGGGAAAAGCGAATCTTAGACAGAGGACACAGTACAATCTAAGGAGGAGGGCAAGCCCCTTTAAACCGGGTGACATTGTTCTAAAAAGGACCTGCTATCCTTCTTCTGCGGCGGATGGTACGGCTTCGAAATTATATCCCAAGTACGAGGGGCCTTGTGAGGTGATCTCGGTTAGCGCGGGGGGAGCTTGTCAGTTGAGATACCCAGGCGGGAAGTCGGCGGGATGTTGGCACCCTTCAAAATTGAAGTTCTATCATACCGAAACCGCCCCCTAGTATATGGGGTTTTGAATCGCTGGGGGGAGGTGTAACATTGAAATTTGAATTTTTATTTCAATTTGAAATTCGCTCCTCAAAACCTACCAGGTAGTCTTCCTGACAGGTGGTGACACGTGGCCACCCAATCCACAAATCCTCCTGAGTGAGAGAGAGAGAGAGAGAGGAGATCATTCTCTTAATAACTCTTGTTATGAACTTGGTGGAGGCCGGGGGCAGATTTCAACTTCCCCGTTTACGCCCGTGAGTTGTTTCGGGACCGGCGCTGGTAAGTAATTTAAACTCTTTATATTGTTAAAAATTAAATTCGATATCATAATTTTGTATTTCCGTAGTGTCGAATGATAGAGCAAATCGGTCTTACTGAACCATTATCTGAAAGGCACCCGAATATTATCTTCTCGTCTACTCATAATAGTTTCGAGAGATATAAGGCCTTTGCCGGGTCTTGCCGTTCCTGGAACTGGGGGTCCAGTCTTTTCATCTCGACCATTTATCTCTCTCTCTTTGTTCAACGGTTCAAGCGGCGGGGACCGAAACGTTGATTAATTTGATTTAAGTAATGAGAAGATAATATTAATTAGAATTTATAAATGGATATTCAATATTTTCTCTGCTTTAATAATTTTATATAAAATATTATCTCTTAATAAATGTAATTAAAAAAAAAAGTATACTGTATATTATAATTTTAAATAGACTTCTCGGTAATAGATTATCATCATCAACATATTTATATTCAAATGAGTAAATTTTGTTATTGGCGTTTCGAACTTTTCCATCACCTCATCATAGACGTTAATAAATTGTAACCATATCATCTTCACTTATTTTATTATTTATATTAAAATATTTATATATTAATATAAAAAAAAAAAGAAAGAAAAAAAAATCATAGGTTGTATATTGCAATGTTTTTATCATAGGCTTAAAAATTTGAGTTCTGAACGCGTTCAGTAGGGAAGGTTTATAAAGAAGGAGTATGTGTTGTTTTTTTAAGTAGATATCGCCTCTCTATGCATGTAATCTTTATTTTGATATAAAACTCATATTTATAGAATTATTAATTTATTATTTCATTAAATATATATATTTTTTTAAATTCAAATTTTATTTTATTTTGTAATTCTTTTTGTACGAGACCTGGCTTGGCCCGTCTCGCCACACTTCTCGTATATATATTGAGGGTTCAGGCATTTCTATTTAAGCCATCTGGTATCCAAATGGCTTAAATAAAATCATCGAACTGCCTGGGTCCGAACCCGCGACGTTTGGTATAGGAGGTAGGCACGCTACCTACTACGCCAAACTCGGGGGCGTCCATTAGAATTCAAGATGTAAAATTTATAAACATAGAAAAATATTTATTACAAAAACAATTTATAGCTGGGATGTTATATTAATAAAAAGGTAGGAATGAATTAAAAAAGCCTTGCTGCATCTCTCATTTCTACCCTCTTATTAAAAAACTATTACCCTCTGGCTTGGTGTAGTTGGTAGCGCGCCTGCCTTGTATACCAAAGGTCGCGGATTTGGATCCCAGGCAGTCCGATGATTTTATTTAAGCCATTTGGATACCAAAATTTTCCACCAGACTTTTCGTGTCGACGTATTTAATTTTCGACAGTACGATTTGAATTCAAGATATAAAATTTTTTTTTATAAAAAAACACTCACACTTTTTTCTCATTCACCCACACATTCACACAATCTTTTAGGCAACTTAGGCCATATAAGACTTTGTGTTATTGATTAATATACATATTGGGGGTCCAGGCATTCTTATTTAAGTCATTTGGTATCCAAATGGCTTAAATAAAATCATCGGACTGCCTGGGATCCGAACCCTCGTCCCTTTGTATACAAGGCAGGCGCGATACCAACTACGCCAAGCTCGAGGGCTATATTTTAATATTTTTTTTCTTATGGCTCTAGAATGATTTTGGAATTAAATAAATATCTACTAGACAGAAATATGAATACAAACTAAATGTAAACAAAAAGAGATTTGAAAATTAAATTACCCAATAAGAAATGAACGTATTAAATTATTCACAAGATTTTTATGTAAAGAGAATCTCTGGATTATGCATTTCCATTTGAATGGAATTGAACATTTTGTAATTTGATTAAGTGGAAGTGGATTCGCTGCGCCCCTAGGTGATAGATTCAAGTACCTTGTTCAATATCGTTAGAGATTTGCTCTCGTTGAGAGAAGTGATTATAATGGCTTTTTGATTCTTTCGGATTAATTAAATGAATGTAAATTTAATTATTAAATTAAAAACAAATATATCTTGCTGATATTATATGCTATGTATAGGATGTTTCAAAAGGTTTATCTTCTCTTAATTTCTTTATTAATAAAAACAAATTGGCAGACAACTTTTTGTAATGAGTTTTCAATTAAATTAAATATTAATTGAAGAAATATATCCTAATAAGAACCCAATTCCTATTTAAGCAACGCGAAAGGAGGAAGAAAAGTAGGCAGAGAAAATACCCAGAAAAACAAGGAAGAAAAAATTCTAATACAATTCAATCTGCAAATTCGCAAGAAAAGTCTTGAAAAAACGGGGAAAGAAATATTGTAGTATACAAATAGGGTATTTAGAAAGAACAAGTATCAAGAAAATCAAAAAAGAATGTCAAAGGAAAAATTGGACTACCACTCTACAAGACAAAGGAAAAAACAGAGAAGAAATAATTGCACTGGCTACAAATTTCTATGAAAATATTTACCCGACGAAGAAACAACAATTTCGAATTTATAGAAGAAGAAAGAAATCTTCCAGTGCCTGATATCCTAGAATCTGAGATTAAAGAATATAAAAAATCTGGTGTGACTGGCGCACAGCACACAACTTTCTCTTACCCTTCGGTAAGAGAAAGTTGGGCACTGTGCTGGTCACACCAGATTTTTTGTGTCGAGATATATTTAGTTTCCGATAGCACCTTAGTTTCAAACTTGCATTTTAAATGTTGACTGCTTCAAATAAACTATGGTTATTTTTCAAAATTTTAATCTCATATTTGGACATTTTATACACAATATAGAATCGTAAATAAATACAAAATTTCATAAGAATTGGAAAAAAAATTTTAAATGCCTAAAAAGTTCTAAAGGGGACCCCCTTTTGAATCGAAATTAACATACAAATCCCTATAGGAAATTAACATTGTTCCTATGCGAAGATAAGGTGGAAAGGGAATTTAAAAAGAGTAGAGAGAGACGATAATGTTTGCAAGTGGGAGAGAGACATATATGTTTTCTTTGAAACAATTAAAGACACAAATAAATTTAAAAAAAAATGGGAATTTAAATAATAATTGATTTTTAATCTAATAAAAAGAAAAAGATTTAAATTCCGTTACCATGGCAACCATTTCTATCTTTCCTATGAAGAACAAGAGTAAAGTGGTCTTCAGAAGATTTCAACGGCAAAATGAGAATATACATTTTAAAGAGCATCTAAAAAATAGTTCATTTATGAATTTTAAAAAAAATTCTTGGAGGGAATTTTGAGAAAATCGAAAAAAACTGAAAAAGTACATCAGTAAAGTACTAGTACTTTTTGGCCGATTTTGTTCAAAAGCTTATTTTGAGATTCTTCAAAGGTACCTAAGTTAAATATAAAATTTCAATCCGCTAGCTCAACTCCTTCATGCTAAAAATCTGTCCACACACACAGACACACACACATACATACACACCCCCACACACACACAGACCAATTTGCGGGACCCACTTTTTTGGACTCAGGGGACCTCAAAACATGTATATCCATCAAAATCCCGACATCGAATTTTTGACATGATCGCAATACTTTCTCTCTCTATATATATTAACATATATAGAGGTAAGAGAAAGAAAAATTTAAAAACACCTGGAGAAGGCAAAATCACGAATGAAATCATCGAAATGATAACACAAATCATCGTGCCATATATCTTCAAAAATTATTTAATTTTATTATAGAAGAAGAAAAGTAGACAAAACTGCTACAATCGGATATGGACCGTTTATTTTGAAAGTGGTGTAAGTCCATTTTCTATTGTTTCGAGAAAATGAAAGGTTAGCTAGCATATATGTTTATATAAAAATCTATTTACCTACAAATTTCCATTTGTACAAAACATGGGAATTTTTTTAAGAAATTTACCACTAGCTAGATATACATAGAAAATTTACATTAATTTAAGCATAAATTAAGTATATGATAACTCATTTTTAAAAAAAAAATGGACTTACACCACTTTCAAAATAAACGGTCCATATAATAGTAGTGTTTAATTACTCTTACCTATAAATTTATATATATAATGAGAGAAAGTATTGGATTCATGTTAAAAATTTTATCCCAAGATTTTGAAGGATATACCCATTTTGAGGTCGCCTCGCCTGAGTTCAAAAAAGGTCTCAAAATTTTCTCAAAATTTGCTCTAACGATTTTGATTAAAATTCAAAAAATCAATAATTTTTTAGATACTATTTAATATGTATGCCTTCAAAATGTTAGAGGCATACTTTATTTCTCTTGTACTTCAGGTAGACTATATAAAAAAATTGGGGTTAGTTTTTTAGTTTCCTTATTTTTGCTTACAATTACATAGATACAATCATTCGTTAATTTTAATTTTATTACTTTCAAGCCAATATATTTTATATAAGAGAGAAGTATTATGATCGTAAAAAATCTAACCCCAAATTTTTTTATATATCTGAAGTAAAAGAGTAAAATGGGCCTCAAACATTTGAGGGCAAAACGAAGCATTATTATTATTATTATACTAATAAGAAAGGATTGTTTTATCTAAAAAAATTCACTATTTCGATGGAAAATAAGAATTAGCTTTTCTTTGACCAAATTTCTCTTCTGCCTGCTTTAAGACTTGACTTTATATTTGCATATAAGAAATTAAAATGAGCCAAGAGAGAAGAAGAGCTGATGTTTTTATTCCATTTTTCCATTATCTGTACTATAATATTTGGAAGGAGATGTAGTAAATAAAATCTAAAAAAATATATTTCCTCTCAAAAATGTTTTTCTTGTATATTTTTTTATATCTTGAATTAATTAACATTAAATGTTAATAGACTTTTGGAAATTCATTCTATTAATAGCAGCATTTTTGAAGTTGCCATTTCTACTTTTGTTCCCTTTACACTGGGCCTTATTCATTTTACCTAATCTCACTTAATGAAAATGTCTTGGTTGAGAAGGGATTCTATATATTTCCTTTTAGAATGTTACAACATTGACTTTGAGGTGTCAGAGCAGCTTCTCCTCAAAGGTTGCAAGTTTCTAAGTAATAATTAGTATTAAATGGGGGCATATAAAATTGTTAATTACTATCAATATCTTACGATAATGAACAGTCTATCTTCATAATAACAAAGTTTGAGAAAATTCATATTTCCAAAACTGGTGAAATTTCAATGTATATTTTTTTTGTTCATCCTTTAGAAGAGTATTTATTAATAATTTTAAATTTATCATCCAATTTACAGAAAACGCGGACTTTAAACAAGGCCAAAACGATGCTCAATAAAGTGAAATGTATAGAATATAGAGCCATGGCTGTAATAGTAGGCCTGTGTTAGTTCCTGGGAGTTAGGCAACTCAAATGACCAACTCGTTGATGGATTTTTTCTTCTTTTACTGTCCTCGCCTTATTTCGGCGATGAGGAGACCTTCTTTTTCCCTCCAAACCTATTATGCGTTTTTACGACCAGAAGAAATAGGACAGGCCGGCCCGTCGCACAGCCTGACGCCTGTTGAAAAGAGGAAGGAAGAGGCAGACATACAAAGAACTGAAGGACTGCCTGTCCCAGCTCGAGCAGCTCGTGGTCGCCATCCACGTACCCACAAGATGTGGGCCCCTAAGCGACGCGTCGCGACGCTGATAGATTTTTAAAAATTTTTAATTAATTGCTACCTGGACCCCAATGCTCGCATTCAATATACAAGGAATAATAAAATAAAATTTTAAAAATTAATAACTTAAAAATTTGATTGATATATATATATTCTGGTAAACAAGTACAGCATACACCTTTAAATTACCGAAAGTAAGAAAAAATGGTGTGCTGTGCGACCAGTCACACCAGATGACCCTCTCGAAAAACTTCTCTGGATCCACTCTTGTCACAGACAGACCATGTTGCGAAAATCACTTTTCTGGATTCAGAGGAAACGTATATCTATTAAAATCTCGACATTGAATTTTTGACATGAATCCAATACTTTCTCTCTATAGGAATTATTTATTACATATTAGGAATAAGTAAAAACTAGCTGAATTTTTCTTTCATTATTAAAACCATACAATTCCGTGACCCGTGACTCATTCGATATATTTTAATTTCGGAGGCTTTATTATTTGGATCCTCCTGCTCTTTCCCTTTATGATCAAGTTACAGTATAGGTCATCCATACATATATATAAGCAGCAGAAAAGTTGTTAATATTTTACTAATTTACAATTTTTGTGGATCTAGGAAAGGAAACGACCATTAATATATTATTTGACATTGTTATTTATTATCAACTACAAAAAATAAATGGAACGAATATTTAGAAATGTTATTTATTCAGCCCCCACATCCATATTTTGTATCTCTTGCCTTCAAATCAAAAAACAAATATTTAATTTAAAGATAATATTATTTCCATTCTTCTTTCTTCTATGTCATTTTTTATGTACGAAGCACGTATTTATTTTTCTCTAAAATAGTTATTTTTTTTTTATCTTCTGCGAAAAATCGAAACATGGCCTTCACCTCAAGATCCATCCATCTCTTTACTTAAAATAACCCTGAGTAATTTTTTTTTTTAATATTTGTCATGTCAATTTACTGGTATGTAAATAATTTGTTATTTTTTCTTTAGTTCCTGACAAGATAAATTTACTAATTCAGAAATAAAATATTGTGATGTTTTGATCTGGTTGGAATAAGACATCATTCTGATTTTGCCGTCGTATTTTTTTAGGGATTTGACCAAATATCTCGTTGATCTCCTATAAGCCTCCAACCCTAGTAGTCTTTTAGAATGAAGGCTCAATTTTTACAGCCATTTCCTGAGAAAATATTTATTTTTGCTTGCTATGACAATTTCTAAAAAATATTATATCAACCTTTATCGGGTTAATTTCTTCTACGAGTTCAATGTTTATTACTAAAATATCAATCTAACGTTGATTAGATTTATACAAAATAAACATTTATTCTATAGAGAGAAAGTAAACAATAATATAGTAGGGTATAGTATAGGCCCAGTAGAACTATTTCATTAAATGTGAAAAAATTGAAGTTGCTCATGTATTTATTATATATAATAGGCTACAGTAATTTGTGAGGGTTTAACTTTTTATTAATTTGAAACTGGTAACCGTTGGCTCTAGTTGAAACATTATGCTTTAATAGGAGAATTAAATTTAAGTGCACAAGGTTTTCTGTTTCAATAATATATTAATTTGATATTAACACTTTATGCGCATTTCGACACCATATGTATCATCTTCAGAAGCGAATTACATACTGAATGGACTAGAATCACTTTTCCACTGAGATAGTCAGAGTGGCTGAAGGTGGGGGTAGGAAAAGGGAAGGGAACCTTTCTAGGAAAATCGAGCTTTTTATTTTCATCCTTTAGTAAGCACTATTTACTTTTAATATATTTGTTAATAGAAATAAATATTATATGTTTCCTAATGTGGGCCTTGATTCTTTGGCGAACTTTGAATATTAAAAATTATTAACATTTATGTATATGTTAGGGGAGGGAGGAGGGGGTATAAAAATTTTAGAAAGGCTTAGATGGGACATAGCCCAAAAAAGGTTGAGAAACACTGATTTGGGGAATCTGATTTCCGGAGTTTGTCAATTCACGCGGCTTGGGACGTAGGTCGGTCTAGGGTTTGGATCCCGGTGGAAACAGTAACCGGGTTTTCAAAATATTTCAAAAACCGAGAAACCGAGTTTGGAGTGAATTTTGAGAAAATCGAAAAAAAAAAAAAAAAAACTGAAAACTACACCAGTAAAGCACTAATACTTTTTGGCGGATTTAGATTAAAAGCTTATTTTCGCACCCTAGGTGGGTGTCTAACTTAAATAAAAAGCACTTTTATGGATTCAGGGCACCTCAAAACGTGTATATCCATTAAAATCTCGAGATCGAATTTTTATCATGAATCCAATACTTTCTCTCTATATATTAACATATATAGAGCTAAGAGAAAGAAAAAAGGTAAGTTTCTTAATTAAATAATTTAGGATAAAAGAAAGTAATAATGATTTTTTTTAGTAACTTATTATAATATAAGCTTACTAAAACAACAAATAAGTTTATCAAAATCAAGAATTCCTCAATTTGTGAATGTGAAATGATTCTCGGAATTTGAGATAAAGGTTTCTGGACACTAGACATCAAAAACTTTGTGAATTCTCTGGAATTCTCAACGCTAATATGCATGCATGTATGAATGAATGGATGTCAAAAGACTTTAAAAAAAATAAATAAATAATTTTTTTTAAGACTCAACTTTAAAAGAGATTTTACGATAAATAATTTTATGTATATTTTCAAAGAATTGAAAATGATTAGAGACTTATCTTTTTTTTTTTTACATTTATTTGAAATTTTATCGTTACTCTTTGGGATAGCAAAAAATACATTATCTAATTAAAAGTTTAATTTCCATCAGGTCTACATAGAGAAAGACGTGGACATGTTTTATTTAATTTTCTCTCCCCATAGACACACATTGGGCTTAATGTACACATTTCCCAAATAGTTGCTTAGGACATTGGGTCGAATAGGGATAGGGAATGTTGATGGAACATCACAACTGACGCTCGTGTGTTTATTCAAATGTTGATCTATTTAATCGTGGTATCTGAGCCCATTAAGCTATCACCTTGGCAAATTGGTCTTGTGTAATTAAACATTCATGCTACATTTAAATCTAGTCCTTCTGACCGCGGGATCACAGAGAGAGAGTCGACCAACAACCAGGGACATCAAATTAGAGACTGCGATTTCGAAGCAGCAAAGGCTCCAGGCTGCTGTTCTACTCTCCAGCCCCTCCAGGGTTGTTTCTGTTTCTGTTCCAGGATAAACCGAAACACAAACACTCCATTTGTTCGTTGATCGATACCAAAAACACTTTCTTTCTTTCTCCTTTTAATTATTCACCAAGCGAATTATATGATTTATTAATTTTCCGCTAAAAAAGTGACGGATGAATACCTCGAGGGTTGTTTTTATAAATTTATCTTCATGAAAAATTTCTCTTCAAATTGGCTCACTTAAAAGGTGTCCCTTTTCCCTACACCTGTACTTTTCCCTTGCGCTTTTCAATTATTCTTTATTTAATGTATATTTGATGTCTTTGGTTTCAAGTTATCAATTTTGTTTTGAAATAAAATGCCACCTCAATATATAATAAATAAAATACTAGTTTAGGAAAATAATATTTCAATGTTGAATTTATTTTACACAATAATACAAAATTACCTTTTAAAAAATGAATAATCAGCATTAAATTGTCATCCTTTTAAAAGCCCTCTTCCCATTTGAATAGTTGAGTAAACAATTATTATTTTTGTTGAATTATTAATATTTCCTCTAGCTCTATTTAAAAATTATAGCCAAATATTGAATAACCATTATAATCAACAGTAATTAAAGGTGATCATCAGACTTAATTATACTCTAATATATTACCGGTATATTAATAGTATGTATGCGTTTGTTTCGTAGTTGTTAATGATTTATAACTATTATATTGTCAATTTGACAGTAAATTATTGTTTAATTAATATAAGGATAATAGTACAATAAATTTTGGAAGAGAAGAAAAAAATGTAAGTGAATAATATATTGATATTTTTTTACATTTTAAAGAGTATCTAAAAATAAGTGATTTAAGAATTTTGAGAAAATCGAAAAAAAAAAACTGAAAAAGTACTTCAGTAAAGGATAAGTAACACTTTGACCGATTAAGTTCATTCATTGAATCCCATACTTCTCTCTATATATGTATATACATGTATAGGTAAGAGAAAGTAATAAAAGAAAGAGCGAGAGTCGATGACTACTATGGTAAGCCTATCTTCTTCCCCTTATGTTAACGAGTTGTAGTTGCAGAGAGGCAGAAAAAAATCATTTTTCTTTAATGAAATAAAGGCATCATTTAAACTTTGAGTTTTAGATAAAGAAAAATATTTTTTTTATTTCACTTCTCTATTTATTTTTTATTTAAAAAAAATTTAATTTTTCCCCGAATTTATACTCTTTCTATGATTATATTAAATATATAGTATGTGAAATAATATATTATCAGCATATTTTCTCCTTTTTTATGAAATTTAATAAAATATATCAAAGGATGAGGTGTAACGGTAATAAAATTTTAAAATGATTATTTTTTATCTCACCCTATTCTAGTAGACAGACAATATTTGAATTTTTTTTTTTAATATATTAAATCTTTTATTTTATATTATTTATTGTTCACATCGACGTTTCGAATGTTATTATCAAGATTCAAATTGAAAAATATGGAACATGAATGAAAACTATAAATTTTCGATGTCGATATAATTTTTTTTTTTTTTAATTTGGGCTATGCAGTGCATTTTTAAATAATAAAAAAAATTTACTGTTTTTGATGATCCTATGAATAATTATTTTTCAGTAGTATATAAAGTTTGGCCTTATAAAAGGGATGATTTATAACAATTTTTTTTTTTTTTGTAAAATCAATAAATGTTATTCTTTAAAAATTGTTTTATTAAGCTCAACTACTGAGCACACACTAGCCAGACAGCTTGCAATATTGCAGTAGGGGCCAATCTTGCACAATACTGAGAATATTGCCGCAATATTCCTGCAAGTTACAAAGAGGCGGACATAGGGATATTGCAGCAATTTTGCTGCAATATTCCCTGTAAAGTTAGCTTGGAATATTGCCCCTGCAATATTGTCAATATTTTGAATATTTTGTGAGATTTGCAATATTACTGTGATATTGGCATTTGTGAGATTTGCAATATTGTTGCAATATTCCAAGCTGTCTGGGTAAGATATGGGTTGCATCTAAAAATCTGTCTAAATCTCTTGGTGAATGTACTTTTCGACAGTCCAATGCAATCTGTGCGATACATGTAAAGCAGCATGTTAATTATTTTTTTATTTTTAAATCAAAATATTTTTGCCCCGCGCTTGGTGTAGTTGGTAGCGCGCCTGCCTTGTATTCCATGGGTCGAGGGTTCAGATCCCAGGCAGTCCGATGATTTTATTTAAGCCATTTGGAGACCAAATGGCTTAAATAAGAATGCCTGGACCCCAATGTATATATATATATTATATATTCATAATTACGGTTATCGTATAAAGTTTTATGTGGCCTGAGTTGCCGAAAAGACTGTGTGTATGTGTGTGCGAAAATGTAGGGCCTAAGTGTGTTTTTTTTTAAGAAAAAAAAAAATTATTTTTTTTTTTTACACAAAATGTTTACTTGAAACCTTAAAAACATTCAATATACAATTAATTAGTAGCTTTGAGTTCTCAATAAAAAAATAAAAGTTAGTTGAAACAAGCTTTTTGACAAGTGAATTTAAAATATTATCATTTTATTAAAATTCATAAAACAACCCTCACCTCATCCTTTGACAACTTTTAAACAGTACACCAGATATTTTTAATAAAATATGTCTAAAAGATAATGAGCTTTAATTTTTTTTTTTTTTTTTTTTTTTAGTCTTTAAAATAATTAAAATAATTTCCGTTCTATCAAAAACTTTCTTAATTAAACAAAGGAAAATTCCTTTTTCTGTCGTGGTGTGTCCTTTAACATTTATTTAGATAATTATATGGTAAATCTTATTTGAAATTAATCCAGCCTTTTCAGAATTTAATGATAATTATTAGGTAGCTATTTAGGGTATTTGATTCATTCATTAATAAGTCTGTCGTCTCCATTATTATCTCTTGAACATTTCTAATTGGAAATCAACAAAACAATACTTTATCAGCTTCAGAAGCTGTTTCAATGCAACTATTTCGAATTTTCTATTTGGAATTAAAAACAAAATTGAAATAATTATTTCTGAATAGGTACACCAGAAATTACTTTTATTATCAAATTGAAGTTTGTAATCTCAACACAGGAGGGTTTGAATTTTTTTCAATAAAAAACTTGACGAAGTATGTATGGATAATATCCTATTCAAGGATTAAAGAAAAAATGGGAACTTATATTTTGTTACCATGGCAACCATTTCTCCTATCTTTCCTATGAAGTACAAGAATAAAGTCTGCTTCAAAAGAATTAAAGGGCAAAATAAGATCAGGGTGACTACAGAGAAATGATTTGAAATATCTCTGATAT
>JAKCPI010027047.1:0-11505 GCA_023213315.1 Euborellia annulipes
CTAATGTATATGTGTTTGGGAAATTCCGGGGGGGGGGGTCCGGGCCCCCCTCCCCCCTTATATACGCCCCTGACAGAGTTGTTGGCAGCCAATTTTCGAGCCTCTATAATTAAATAAAAACTCTTGATTTCGGAAACGTTTCGGCTTTATTGGCTGATGGTCTTGTCTTAGTAGAATAAAGCCGAAATGTTTCCGAAATCGAGAGTTTTCCTTTAATATAGAGACTCGAAAATTTGCTGCCAATAACTCTGTCTTATATCAACTATAAGTATGATTGTTACAAAAAATTAAACGATAACCAAATGAAAATTTCATACACCTACCTGAAAAACGTCACCAGACAAAATTTCTGTCTGTTCATCTATACGTCTATTTAAAACCATGTTGATTGGTGCGCATTTTTATCTTATCTTGTCTGATCTAAGTAATTAACTTGGAATAAATCTTTACTACATTGGTCCTTGAGAGAAATCACCTGAAAAGGTCCCTTACTACCATTGGCCACTTTAACAATAAAATTTTCCAATCCAATGAGCAACTAAATCATAAAAATTAATCAACTAACCCGTGGTTTGTCTCCCGGCGGCTGGTGATGTCTTTGAACAGTCTCGGGATTACTCACAGGTCTCGTTACCCTGGCCATCGACACCCGTGCAGGCAGAATTCGAGACATCCACAACGGTATTGCCCCGGGCTGCGACATTGCCACGACGTCATCGGCGACATCCAAGCGGTGATTGGACACCCGCCTCTAGCCGACGACATCGTTCACCATTGGGAACATCCCGGAGTACGTCGAGGACGAGCGTAATTCCAGCAAATCGGCAATCAACCACTGTCAATGGCTCTCCACAGTGAGTTCAATATTATTTCTCCCCATTTGAATTACTTATTTAATGTTTGAATCAAAATGTGTGATAAAAAAAATACTTGGTGTTCTGGACATGTACAATATGTTTTTATCTTCCACTTGACTTTAATACAAGCAGAAAAGATATTTGCGCTCCGTTAAATACAAGATGTGATCTTCTTTGATTCTTTTTCTTTTTCTTGACACGAGTTATAGTTTCAGATGACGATAAATTTTTGATAAAATAAATAAATGTTTTTTTGGGGAGGGAAGATCTTTTTTTTTGTTGTTATTTATTTATCATTTTTCACATGTCCAAAGAGATTGAATTTTTCTCTCCCCTTATTTACGTCAAAATATTGTTTTTTTTTTCTTGTTAATGGTATTTATTTACCTCCAAATAACTTCGCATTCATCTTCTTATGTAAAGATTTTTTTCTTTTAACAAAAAATAATATTCTATTTACATAAGTGTCCTTGCCCTTTGACCTTTACTCATTTTTTCTGTCTTATATGCTTCAAATGGAGATTTATTTTAATAAGTTTTCATTAAAAATATTTTTTTCGCAGTCGGTATCCAACGACAAACGGCCATGCTGGTCCCGGTGAATCGTCCAAGGCGCAGAGTATTTATTCAGGGGCAAGTACTAACAGTTCGGTGACTCTGACGGCGAAATCGCGTTCGGCTGGAAGCGGAGCTTCAAGTCCTGCTAAATCCCTTCGCTCTACTGAGTTGGCTAATTCTTCACCGACTAAGAGCCACCACGGGAGCCCATCCAGATTGCATAAACACACAACGCCCGCTGTACCCAACAACCCGCAACCTCCGCCAACACCTGTCAAGACGAGTAACCAGCAAAAACCAAGGAAAATCTCTAACATTGAGGAGAATCGTGGCAATGACCGGAGCTCTTTTGTTTTACAAGTAAATACATTTTGTTTAATTTTAAAACAATATAGTGATGTGGTTAGCGTGCTGGCCATTTGTACACCAAGAGTCATGGGATGGCATCCCGTCCCAGGCGATAAAATTTATTTCAAATGAATTGAAAAATAAAAAAAAATAAAAACCTCAAATACTCCTGAAAATAGGCAACCAGTGCAGATGTGCTGTTATGGTTGCTTATCCATTAAATGCCAGGGGCAAAAAAATGAAATTTTCTTTCTTAAAAAGATTTCTATAAAATTTCATTATCTTAATATTTTGATGTAATATTAATAAAAAAAATCATTATAGCTACTCAATTCTGTTTTAACACGAAAATTCGGGTAAAAAATTCCATTAAAATTAAAAATTATTTTTTTTTATCATTAATCCACTATATTTACTAAGACATGGACTTGAAATCATGCCCCTTTTAGCCAATTAAAAAGCTTGTTTTGGTCTATCAATGTAAATATTTATTAAATTAAAATTGACTTTGCAGCTTCTTCGCCTAAGACGGATGTTCGGTCAAAAAATTATAAAAACGTTGTTTCTATTTTAAATTTAGTTATTATTGGTCAACTGCTAAAGGGGGGGGTTTCGTTTTGGTAGAAATTTTCGGGTGGGGGGGGGGGGCTTGTACAAGTATCAGTTTCGATGCATTCATCATCCCCAGAACCTACAATTTAATAATACATTCAAATATTTTCAATATTTTGTCTTATTACATTTTGATTAGCATTTTTTTGTATATACAGTATATATGTATATTATTAATACACAATTTTTGACCGAACATCCGTCTTAGGCGAAGAAGCCAAAGTCAATTTAATTTGATAAAAATCTCGTCTGAATTAGCATATGAATAGGAAATATTTATTTTTATTTTCCATTGAAAAAATTATTTAAAATACCATGTTACATGGTGTTTCAAAAAGGACTTTACATTTTTAAAAATTGATATGTAGGTGAAGGCAGCCATCTTTAACTCAACTGCAGCTAGTGCTCGTGACAGTGCGATTTGGCACTAGTGAACTATACGAGTCAAAACTTGGTGTGTTTTCTTACAAATTGACACTACAATCATCTCTCTGAATAAATTTATATCAATTTTCCAAGTTGTAAAGCCAGTCCTTTTTGAAAAACCCTATATTTAAATATTTGAGATACAAATTCAGAGTCCATTTCTTAAATGAAATGACAAAACTGAGTTTAAAATAAGATTGTCTAAAAGTCGACTATTCATTTGTTTCGCCCGAAGGTGTCAACGAGCCCGAGTGCAACTGCAACAGCCACAACGACCACTTCAATTGGAGGCAATACGAACACGAAAATCTTAGTCACCCAGCAGGGCTCTCCAGTACGTAGTTTGATCACTCTCGAGTCTGGAGCAGGCGAACCGGTGCGCGTGATCACCAAAGAGCCGGACCCTGTGCCTGAACCTGTCAAGGAACTATCGAAGAGCACTCAAGAAATCAATACGGATCGCAACCTCCTCTCCCGGAAACAGAGCAACACGGATTTGAATAACACTCGAACAACACCAGGATCGCCGACTAAATTACGCGAAAGTTTAAGCTTTAAAAATGTTTTCCCACTTGGCTCACAGGAATTACTTAAAAGACAAGAATCGTATCCTAGCTTGTCCGATTTGACCGTCCATTTTAAAAGTCTCGCAGCGCAGAAAATTCTTAAAGGCGTCTCCATTAATAGTATCGATACTTTAGTTGAAGTCAATATGGCTGCTGCGGAAAAACAGAATAATTGTGATGTAACAATTCATACCGATTTCGGCTTGGTCTAAAAACGCCATTATCCATTGGGATTAATTACAAATTGTATTATACCTTATATTTTCAAACAAGAAAATTGGCGTAGTATAATAATAATAATAATAATGTGATTCTCGAGCCAGAATCTTCCACTAAGTCATGCTTAATTATCACGCTTATTTATTTTTATTGGATTTAAAAATTTTATTAATCCCAGCTTTTTTTATTATATATCTTCTCCTCGGAAAAAATTCAACTCTTCAAAATAGAGGCTTATTGGTATTTGTTTTGTAAAAAAGAAAAAAAGAGGTGGCTAAATAGAAAAAGTAAAAATTAAGATGACTAGACTCTTCTAAAAATAACACTTCGCGTTTTCATTTGGACCGCAAAAGCCTACCGAAAGGGGTACCCAATTATGTATCAGGGACGGATTAATGCAATTTTGTCGAGGGGGGGGAGAGGGGGTGGTTGGTTGGAAGATTCAATTTACAGAAGGGCCTCTCTGGGGGATGAAAATATTTTAAATAATACGCTCGTACTTTCAAATACTAGCACCGTTAAAGTGATTTATTTAAAATTGTTGGTATAGAACATAAGATTTTTTATATTAAATTTTTGCCCCCTCCGCCCCTACCCCTTTAATCCGTCCCTGTTATGTATGTATATCTGACAAACTCACGACATTTAACTGAAAACTTTGTATTTTCTTTTTGACAGGGGTGTACCGGGACATTTGGTGCCCTGGGGCGTCACTAGATGAGAAGGCCTATATATACTTTGTATCAGGAGAGTATATAGAATTTTTCGGGGGGGGGGGCGAACTCAATTTTAAAAAGTTTCTTTTACTACCCTCCTCCCATACACAAAAAATATTTTAAAGATACCAGATATACCTGAGCCCTGAGGGGCCCTGGCCCTCTCACAGACGAATTTTCCTGTTTACATACGCCCCTGTTTTGTACATTTCTATGTATATCATAAGAATACAAATGTTTTCATATTTGGGAACCTATGCTTAAGTGGGAACTGGGCCGATTTTTAGGAAAATAAAATACAGACAAAATAAAAAAAAAAATATTTGGGGACCTATGTCGGCTCGGGGCCTAGGGCGGAGCGGAACGCCCCCCCCCCCCCCCCCTCCTCTTCGGTACGTCTCTGATTTTTGAAGCTCATTTTAAGTTCTTCAAGACGTCTTTTTGTTTGTCGCCCTTAACAATTTCATTTTTCCCTTTCTGGTTAAAAATTCTTCGCTTACTAGATTCTCCATGCCAAGGGCGTATATATACAGGGAGGTCTCCTAGAAATTTTTTAAATTTATACATGTATATTTCTACATTCATCAAGAAAGTTAGTAAAAAAATTATGAATTTTGAATGAAAATTTTATCTATCTTCCGTATAAAAGAATACAAAATAAAAAACTCATATGATGTCTAGTCAATATTTACTTAAAATATTAAATTTTTTTTTTTTTGTTAACATCGCAAAGAAAAGCAACAACAGAAATTAGGGATTTGGATAAAATGAAGATATGGAGAAAGGGTGGGAGGGGTTCTTGAATCTTGAATAAAAAGATTAAGAAAAATGAATTTTTTAAAATATTCATTAGAATACAATAAATTGAACTATAATCATAGGCGCCGGAACTGGGGGGGGAAGGGGGCCTTCCCCCCCCCCCCCCCGCGGGGGGGGGGGGGGGGAAAAATTTTTTTTTTTTTATTTTTATTTTAAAAAATAATTTTTTTTTATTTTTAAAAAAAAAATCCTAATTAATAAAAAAAAAAAAAAAAAAAGTAAAAAATTTATTTTTTCCAAATTTTTTAAAAAAAATTTATATAAAATAATAATAAATTTTTTAAAATTTTAATTTTATTTAAATTTTGATTAATTTTAAATTTTTAAAGTATATTTTTTATTTGTTTTTTTTTTTTTTAATTAAAATAAAAAAATTTAATTTTATTAATTTTTAAAAAAAAATTCCCCCCCCACTATAATTAATCAAAATTGATCAACTTACACCACCAGTTTTTTTTTTTGGCCACCTCTTTACAATAATTAATAATAATATTAAAAAATAAACTCTAACTGTGATGATGATTTTTATGACTCTTTAAAGGATTAAAAATACTAATTGATTCATAAAGAATCATTTTTTGATGCATATTCCAAAATTTTATAAATTCAGTTAAAAACATTTTTTATATAAAATTTTTACATTCTCTTTGAATTCAGATTGAAATATATTTATAATATAAAAAAAAACATTTGAGATAAAGTCTGAATTCGGAAATTTATACAAATTTAAGACAATACCAAAATATAGGCAAATAAAATAAAAAATTTCGGCATTTTTGAATCTTTGCCTCTTTTTTTTAAATCTTTGAACATAAAATCAAAAATCGCTTCTCTCCGAACGAGTATTAAACAAAAGCACTGTATTATATCCTAGGCCTGATACATTCTCCTTACATTTAATAATTATATATCTATATATACATATGAATATATAGTTTTTAGATAATTTTATGTTAGATACAGCTTCTAACTCTCTGCGCTCATATTTTTTCTTTCAATACAAAAATTAGAAATTTTTATTGTTAATATATCACAAAAGATTTATTTAAGCTTAGAAAAACCGACCGTCGGATAGAAATGTTATTGAGGCTGTAGAGTGGGTGTGTTAAATCATAAAATTTTATAATTCAATTGTTAATACAGAGGGGGATAAACCGAATCATCAAAACTATTTCCTGTCACCTTGGAGATTATTTTCATCCCTTCTACCCTCATTGAGAATACAACATTTCTAATTCTATTCAAGTATAAACAATATCTACATGCATATTGTCATTCAAGGGCGGATCAAGGGGGTTTATAATATATAGGCCCTAACAAAAAAAAAACTTTTGAGATAAAGTCTGAATTATGAAATTTATACAAATTTAAGAAAATACCAAAATATATAGGCAAATAAAATAAAAAAAATTCGGCATTTTTGAAGCAAGGGGGGCTGAAAGGGAGGAATTATTCGCAGAAGGGCTACAGGCCGTTACGTCACAGCACAATTGACAAAAAAAAAAATTATATATAATCCAATGAAAACAAAAAACTTTAATGTTAATTTTCTCGGAACTCGGTAGCTGGCGCTTGACACACTAATGCGTAACAGGGTCCATATAGCCTAATATGCTGAAAAGCCTTGAAAAAAATGGAGTAATTACTCCCTCCCTGAGATTGAGAAAAATATTTTTCTTGGTTATTAAATCTTTTTTTTTATAAAATTTTAAAAATTAATACCTTAAAAATTTGATTTGTATATATATTATATTTTTACTTTCTATTACCTACTATATGTAATATTGCGATCGTGTCAAAAATTTGTTGTCAAGGATTTTGATGGTTTTGAGGGTTCCTGATTCCAAAAAAAGGGTCTAAGTTCAAATCTATTTCGATATAAAAATTCTGGAAAACAAGTACAGAATGCAAATTTAAATTACCGAAAGTAAGAGAAAATTGTGTGCTTTGCGACCAGTCACACCATATTACCCCCCTCCCTCCCGAAAAACTACTCTGGATCCGCCCTTGTTGGCATGTCATGGTTGGTAATTTAATTAAAATTATTCCTTTATTTCTTATATTCAAAATTTTATTATATTAACAATTGAGTTAAAAATTCATGATTTATGACATCCGCTGTACTGTACAGAGATCGTAGTCGTAACTAGAATTAGGATGGGCCAGACCCACTTACGTAGTCCCCCCCTCCCCCTCCCTTAAATAATTAGTTACCATCCTTCATAATTTAGTAATCTATATTTGAATGTAAATCAATTTTAGTTTGGATTAGAATATAAATTTATTTTAGTTTATAGATCTTTTCAATTTTGTTAAAAAAAAAACTCTTCTAGTAGTTGAAAATAAATTTTATCTCTAAAACAATTTTTACTTAAAAATTTTTTTCCCGCATATTGTTTGTGTTAATCAAATTCCTTAAAACTTTGAATGTTCATAACATGGAATCTCTTTTAATATTTCTTTTATTTGTATTATATTTCATAAATTCAAATATTGTATGTTTTTATATGTTTTTTAAATACTAATTCTTGACTGCATTGTTTTGTTACTAACAAATTTGTGTTTAACGAGGCGGTCGGTGATTCGCAAATTTTAATTTCAATCAACTTCTTGATATTTATAAAAAAAAAAAGAAATAAATTTCGACTTTTTATTATGCTCTCGTCAATATTAAATTATTATAAATATTTTCAATTAATTTATCAGATGATTGCATAGTAAAGGCTCGAAACAATAAACTCTTACACTATGCAATTTTCATTTCACTAAGAAATTGCTTCAATAATTGAAAAAAATTCTTTGCCCATTTTGTGAGTGTTTAAAAACTTTTCCCCATCTCAGAAACTATTCCCTCAATGACTTCTTTACCTTTCAAAATATTTCTTTTGTAAACTATCCAGCCCCATTTATATTTGCATGAGAAAGAGTTAAAAAAACGATTGTGGCATTTTCTTTTTTATTTCTGAGTGTAAAGTGAGTTTAATTCTTTTTTAATTTTTAAGAATTTTGTTTTAAAATTAAATGTTCTTTACTTCCGTGAAAGAAAAGGAAATTTCAAGTTTTGTACTATTAGAAGGAAGATGTATAGAAATTATAATAATATTAAATAATCCCTAAAATTTTTTAAATTCATAATAGGGTGCGGGACACATTTTTTATCATACCAAGTATTTCCTAAGCAATAATTTTGGTGTGCCTTTTTTACTTGAAAACAATAATAAACCATTAAAATAAAATTTTATTTTTCGAATAATAGTAAGATTTTTCCATCCATTTTCATTAAATAGCAATTTTGCCCAAACACAGACTCATCACGCAAATTTGCTGTCTTAAACGATTTATTGACTGGCTAATGAACAGTCAAAAAAGACTTTTGGGTGTTGATTGAAAAAATTTCATCTTTTAATAAAATTATCATCTAATTATAGATAAATAAATAACACAAGATTAAGTTTCAAAAGGATTTAATTATAGCTAAATTTCGTCTTTGATACGTCATTTCCAGTGCTCTGACGCAAACTTATAAAACTTCATTATTAGGAGAATTTTTAATTATAGACCACATTTTTGTATTAAATATTTATTAAAAATATATAAATACTGTACAACGTTTCAACTGCTTATTCTGCAGCCGTTATCAAGCACTGTGCACTTGCTCCGACTCAAGTGAACTGTATAAAACTTCACCTTGCGTTATTTATTTATCTATAATTAGATAATAATTTTATTAAATTTAAAAATGTTTCAACTAGTACCAACTGTAGATTCTTTATATTAAATTTCATTTTTTCCAAACAAAGCTCTACCTAGTTTTTATTAAATTTTGAACATGGTTATTCAGTTAATTATTAAAATAATTGAAATGATTTGTGTTCCAACTTCCTTGATTGCCTAGGCAAGAAATATTTGAATTTATTTTTTATCAAACAAAAAATAAATTCCAAAGAACATTTAATTAAAATTTTATATTATTTTAAATATGTTTTTATCATTGGCGTACCTATACAGGGCAAAGAAAGTCTTCCCTTGGATCCGGTAAAAAAATAATTTGATATTAATAAAATTAAACTTTAGAAGCCTCAATTTGCCCGGGACGTTTCTAGCTACGCCACTGATTTATGTGTGTATTAACAATTGTTTTAAAATCAAATCTGTGATATAAATTCTTATTGTTTTTAATACATGAGCGCGAGAGCTTAAAATACTAACCAACTACCGCTGCATATAGAAAAAAAAAGAATGAATAATCATTTTTTTTTTTCAAATAGAAAGAGAAAGAGACACTCCTAATAATCGCATCTACCTGCCAATGCATTTCAAAGGGCTGCCTTGACTTGAGCAAACTTTTTGTATATTCATTCTATGCTCTTCCATTTTGCGACCAAGCAAAGGAAGCCCTTAAAAATAATTTTTTTCTTTTTTCTAGATGCGTCTCTTTACACATACCTACTTACATGTACCAACCAAGTTTTTAAATGTAATTAATTAAATAATGGGATTTTTGCCACGTCTTTTATTCAGTAAAAGATTTGCGCAAGAGTGCCAAAAAAAACCGCTCAGGTGCCAAATTTCATTTATTAAAATAGAAAGATGAAAACTAATATTAATTTGTATATTTAATTTGGTACTTGTTTGTATAATATGATTATTATTAAACAAAATATTACATTACCTAATACTAATAAGTTTTTCTTTTATTTTATTTAATTTTTTTAGGAATCACACCTAAATACGATGACCATCCATTCATTAAAAAGAGTTTCCGAGTTGAAGACCTGAAATAATAATAATAAATATTATTTACTCGCATTGCCATCGCTTTTGACTGCAACATTATCATCATATGCAAATTGCATATTGACTAGGCGTTCAATATTTAGGAGTGGTTCGAGCAATCAATTTGATATCCAAAGGGGTTGCTCTAATTACACCCCTCGCCCTTTTATAGCTGGATAATCATTGATGTGTGAAGAAAAAATAGCAGCTAGATAATATTTCATTTATTAGGCCATATTTACTGACGTTTCGGTCTTGATCAAGACCATCTTCAGAGCCTGTTGGCTGACAATATATGCATACAATTAAAATTCAATCATATATGTAATCATGATAAAAATTAATTTATTAATTAATTTCTATTCTAATTTCAACTTAATTTCTATGTTCATTACTTAGGTCCTATATGATTGAATATTTAATTGTATGCCTATATTGGCTGACCGAAAGTTCTGAAGATGGTTTTGACCAAAACCTAAACGTTAGCAGAGAGGGCCTAATAAATGGAATAGCCTACAGCAGCGGTTCCCAACCCGTGGGCCGCGGCCCACATTAGGACCTCGGACTGATTGGAACTGGGCGGCGGAAATCTAAGAAAAGATAAAAATTTTATATGGTTATATAAAATTATATATATACACTGGGCCTTAGCGTTTTTTTTTATAAAACTAGAAATTTATTATTTAGAATCTTTTTATTGATTAAAATTAGCTCAAATAATACATAATTAATAATACGAATAGAGATTGATTAAATTGTTTCATCTGTCAAAGTTCCTCAGCATAAATCTGTTCATATTCTATTCTTTTTCATTTCATATTTATTTGTCAATCGTATTTTTCAGTTCGATTATATCAAATTATATTTAACAAATATGTGAGTGTTTAGTGTTTAGTCAAATCCGAATTGAGGTATTCATGAATCTTATTCAAATGAATAGGTCTCGAAAATTATTTAAATAAAATTATATACAAGGTGTCCGAGTTATCAAAAGCAATTGTAAAAATACAAATTACATGCATTAACCATTTTTTAAAGTAATTTTGTACAACCGATTTTACTTACACATACACATACACGCACACATTTATACCCAGTATACCCTAGTATAGAGGGCCTCAGCGTTTTTTTACGGAAAAAGTGCACATCAAAAAAGGTTAGGAACCGTTGGCCTACAGTATAGAACCGAAACTCCTCAACCACGCTGATTTTCGGCAAGGATGCAAGAGGGGAAAAATAAAAACACAAAGTTTTATATTTTTCCATATAAGTCTAATTCCTAACATTTCGAAGGCACAAGGGCTCTTCTTCAGAGGAAGCTGAAAACAATCATAATGTTAACAAAAGTATTTTTTACAATAGTTTAACATAAAGGGCATTGTTATACTTCATTTTACACTCTGCTAAATAACAGCCAAGATTTTTGCATTTGACCTCGGTAAGTCCAGTGAACATTCTGATTTGATAATTTTATTACAATTAAATTTATTCTTTATTTTTTCAATTCAAATGTATTAATATAAAAGTAATTTAAATCTATTTAAATCCAGGCTTTTTTAGATCATTCAACCTTTAGTCAGTTATTTTTAATTTTTTATTTTATCTTAA
>JAKCPI010027048.1:0-22862 GCA_023213315.1 Euborellia annulipes
CTATACAGAGGGGGCTTCGCCCCCTGGACCCCCGGCCATCTGGCTCCGGGCCCACCTGCGGCGGACCCTCGCCTTTTCTTAATTATGAGAACCCGAGGCGCCCGCCTTTGCATCTAGACAGGGGGGCTTCGCCCCCCTGGACCCTACGACAGCTGGATCGGCGCGCCTGCGGCGGACCCTCGCCTTTGCTTCTTACTAATGAAAAGAAAAGAATTACTACCTATTCCAATCCAGAGCCTGCTTGAGGATTTGTTTACATTCATGGAATACACAAATGAAAAGAATACATAAATATTTCTCTATACATTTCCTATGGGAGAAATCGTAACTTTAAAAATTAATAACTCAAAAAGTTATGGGAATTTCGGGATGAAAATAATTTTCCTGTAATCCCGAGAAGGTCCTCTTTATGCATAAAAAATTTCATTTCAAAATTCCAACGGGAAGTTGCCTAAATAGAGCGTGACAGACAGACAAACAGACGGACAGACAGACAGACAGACAGACAGACAGACGGACATTAGTGAATTATATATATAGATTCTTAGAAATGATTCAAATAGAACTATTTATACAGGTGTATAGGCCTATATATAAAATGAGATTGAATCATAACCAATTGGAGCAAATGACATTCAACGATAATCTCTATATATTTTAAGAGGCAATGAAATTTAATTTACAAATTAAATTAGTAGAAAATATCTAATTAAAACAAAAAAGGAGAAAGAAATGCAAATCAAATAATAAATACCTTATAAAATTGAGATAATTGTTAGCTGGACTTGACAGGTGATGAGAAGCACACACACACACAGACACGCACACACATGGAGATCAGAGCATAGAGCACAGAGCATGTCAAATCCTGTGAGCAGAGTTGGCAAGTTTTATCCCGCCGAGCATAATACACGTGTAAAATTTATACATGTATAAAACTATCGCGGATAAAACTAGGCCGATGTATAAAAAGGTATAAAACTGTAAAAAACCAATTCTCTCCTCCTGAAAAAACAGCTTAAAAGCTTTTCATATTTTATAATGTTCTAAAGTATTGACGATGTTGTTTGCTTTTTATTTAGTGAATAATATAATCAAAATGTTAATAATTGAAAAATGAAATTTTATTTGAGCTTCCTTTCTCGTCGGGTTTGCGCATGCGCATCCAAGTTTTATACATTTTATACGTTTAATACATTTTATACGTTTCATACAAGTTTTATCCGCAATTTTTTTAAAACTGCAAAATTGTGTATAAAACCCAACTCTGCCTGTGAGTTACAACTAGGGCTGGACGGTAATGGATTTTCATTACCGACCTCGATAATGAAAAAAAAAAACGGTTTTTCTCGAAAGTCGGTAAAAACCGGTTTTTCTCGAAAGTCGGTAAAAACCGGTTTTTCTCGAAAGTCGGTAACAAATTTTTTACCGCCCGCGGAACCAAAGCTTGCCGCCGCGGAACATTTTTTTTTCGCGGAACCAAAATTTAATTTTTTCCCGTCCGAAAAAATATTTTACCTTTTTTTTAGAGACGCCAATTTTTTGCCGCCCGTGGGACCGGAATTTGCCGCCGCGAAACCAAAGTTTGCCGCCGCGGAACATTTTTTTTCGCGGAACCAAAATTTTTTCCCGTCCGAAAAAATCGGTTTTTACCGACTTTCGAAAAAAAACCGGTTTTTACCGAATTAGAACCCCCCTTATTATGGGTGCCCTGCCCCCCCCCCCCCCCGGGCGCGCCCGCCCCCGAGGTTCGTTACCGCGTTTTCGGTAAAAAATGTTTTTACCGGTAAACCGGTTTACCGTCCAGTCCTACCAGAGAGTATTAGAATATGCAAGAAGAAAATTTAAATTATTTCATAATCAAAAAAATGAAAATTTAATTGTGGGGACTTACCCAGTGCAGACAGAGAGTCTCGAAGAGGAGAGCCTCGAAGTCAGCTGAGGAGATAGTGATGCTCGAGCGAGAAGGTCAAAGATGAAGGGAGAACTCGACCTCTAGTGTTAGAGTTAACCACCTCTGTAAAAGATAAAAATTATTATTTTTTCTTACTAAATATGATTCGTATGTTTGGGCGTGGGTGTATGGAGAAAGAAATCATTTACAAAAATACTATTATGAAAAAAAATCATTCTGATATGGATTATTAAAAAATTCTGAAGTTAAATTTTTTCATGAATCAGATTTTTTTAAAACAAAAATTTTTGGAGAAAAATATATAAACAAAAAAAGCAACACAACCTTTCAAAAAAACTGGTGGAAGCCGAATCAAAAAAGAGAGAAGGAGACTTGTAGATTTAAATTATATACCCGAAATTTTAAAAAAGAGAGAATGACCTTTCCCCGGGAAATGTAATTAATATTTGTGATATGAAATAATAAATAAATTGTGAAGATTTGATTGTCAGGACTTACCCAGTGCAGAGAGCAGTGGCGTAGTGAGCTTAACTAGCGCCCGGGGCACAATACCTTTTTAGCGCCCCCCCCACTCGAAAACCATATAATTTTATATGTAATATATATTATTACAAAATTATTATGGGGGCGGTATAACTCGCCGGAAAAAAACTCGCCGAAAATTCGAAAAGTTCCAAAATAAAATATTTTTAAAAATCTGGTGTGACTGTCCCTCAAGATTTTTTGTGTCGACATATGTATATAAAGTTTCCGTCGATATATTAGAAAATGTAATGAAATTTATAAGCAGGGCTCGGGTCCTCAGGCTTGGTCTAGTGACTAGAGTGCTGGCCTTCTAAACCAAGGGTCGGGGATTTGGATTTGGATACCAAATGGCTTAAATAAGAATGCCTGGACCAATAGATATATACTGTATATTTAATAACGGTTATTGTAAAAGTCTTATATGGTCTAAGTGTTTTTTTTTATAAAAAAAAAAAAATACTAAAAAACCTCAAATTATGCACTGTATTTATGTGTTACTTAATTAACAAATTAACAAAAAAATATTTAAAAAAAAATGTTAACCCTTTATAAAAGTGAAATATACAAATAATAAATACCTTTTAAGGGCGAGATGTAGTGTGTGTGACGTTTTATTCTCACTAATACCATCGCAATAGTAGAGATGCAGATCAGTTAAAAATTAATAAAAAAAAATTTGTGTTTGTGCTGTTTCTATGATCATAAGGATGACTCAAATGGATTGTTTTCCCAAAAGCTCCTTCTTCTGAAACAAAATAAAAATATTTATTTATTAATATTAATATTATTTTTTATCTTCTTGTATTACCATATTTTAAATATTCAATAAAGATTATTTTATTAAATAACTGTTTTATTTATCCCTTAATCCTTTTTCCAAATATTATTTTTAACTACAGTATATAGGAATATTTTATTCAAACCCCCAAAAATCGAGTAATTGAAATTTCGTTTGATAACTACGACACCCTGTATTTTATTTTATTTAAATAATTTTCGAGATCTATTCATTTAAATAATTCAATACCTCAATTCGGATTTGACTAAACATACACAGTTGTTAAATATAATTTTATATAATCGATGATGACAATCGAGAAATTAAAAATATGAACAGATTTATGCTGAGGAACTTTGACAGATGGTACAATTTAATCTATCTCTCTTTAGAATTAGAATTCAAGGCGCATGTCATTATTATATCCAGTACAACATTAATAAATTCTATCCTATCTTGAAATAGAGGAATAAAATATACTCTCGCACCCCCCTATAACCTCAAAGTTTATCCCTTTCACGTTTGTAAATGTTCAAGTTGTTGATCTATTGCGTAAAGAAAGTAAAAAGATAAAATTTTAGAAGCATTTCTATAAATCGACTAGCACCCCTCAAAATGCTTTCTCACAACCCTGGGGGTGCAGCCCCCAAAAATATTATTTATTTGTTTATAAAAAAAAAATAAATAATAATAAGTTACTTGTTCAAGTACAGAGGCGTACCGAGGCAGTTGGGGGCCTGGGGCGGCACTAGAAGAGGGGGCCTTATATTGAATTTTTTTTTTTTTTTTTTTTTTTGGGGGGGGGGTGCTCATCTTTAAATATCCCTCTCCTCCATACACAAAAATATTTTTAAAATACCGTATATCCCTGAACCCCAAGGGCCCCGGGGCCTCTCATAGAGAAATTTTCATTAAAATTTGTTTTTGTTTTTTTATCTAAATTTTTCCGTTTTTACTTGAGCCCTGAGGGCCCCGGGGCCTCTCAAAGAGAAATTTTCATTAAATTTTTTTTTATAAATATATGGGGGCCTATGCCGGCTCGGGGCCTGGGGCGGACCGCCCCCCCCCCCCGGTACGCCACTGTTCAAGTAAAATACGAATAGATCACTAGTCGGCAAGAAAAAAGCCCCGACATAATTCCTTCAGATTCTTATGTAAAATGACCACTTGAATCCAAATATGACCTCCGTTTTTCCGAATCACGTACCGTTTTTATGGGATTACCCCTACTTATTTCCACCCATTTTGGTTAATTTTAGGGCGATGAAAAGGATTATTTTAACATTAATATTTCTTCTGAAGGTCTAGATAGGTGAAAAGTTCAAAAACTTGAACATTTGATTTCAAGGAGAGGATATATGGAGGATTTTTTCCCTTAAATCGTAAAAAATGAGCTTTTTTAAAAAATTGGAAGTTAGGCCTAAAAAGAAAATTGAATTATTTTTTTCTCAATCAAACATTATATAAATTATATTAAGAAAATTTGTAGAGTAAGAATAAACTCGGGGGGAATTTTATTCATTAATTTATTTTAATACAGTAGAACCTCGATTAACGAGCACCTATCATAACGAGTAATTCGCATAACGAGCAAAATAAAAAACATGTAAAAGAATGACTCGCTTCACGAGCGATTTTTCACATAACGAGTACAAAATACGGGCTAAAATTAGTCATTACAATTTACAAAAAAAAAAAAAATTAATTTAATATAATGTAGCATCGTAGGTCGCTTATGATCCCCCATTTTCTCAAACTTGTGTTATATTGTTATTAATGAACATGAATAAAAATTAATTAAATTATTAGGAAGATAATCAGGAAATAAATTTGTAATTTTTGCTGTTAAAAGTTTATTAACCCTGTGCATCAAAGAAAAAGCCTCAAGAAAAGAGCCCTAAGAGAGTATTTTTTCGACATGAAACGCATTAAGATATTTTACATTAATTTATGTGAGAAAATTTGTTTCGCATAACGAGTGTTTTGCTTTACGAGTTTGATTCTGGAACGAATTAAACTCGTTAAGCGAGGTTCCAATATATTTTATTTTTAGAGATTTAAATGATAACCAAATATTATAAAATGAGGGGGTTGTTATATTCGAGATTTTAAAAAGAGAGGATCCCAGGAAAATCAAATTATTATTTGTGATATGAAATTATGAGATGAAAAAATTTGATTGTTAGAACTCACCTATTACACAGAGACAGGCTCGAAGGGCGCTGAGATGGAGATGCTTGAGCGAGAAGGTCGAGGATGAAGGGAGAAGTTCACCTCTAGCAATAGACACCCCTGTAAAAAATAACAATTATTATTTTTTCTTATTAAATATGATTCGTGTGTTTGTGTGTAGAAAGAGAGAGTTTACAAAAAAATAAAAAATAATAATATTTTAATTTGAATGGGAAACGTACACACCTTAGCACCCTCTGTTAACATTATTAAAAATAATAATATAGTTTTAAAATGAAATGTTAATCACAGTTATAACTTATATAATTGACTAGAGATAAAAGTTTAAGAATTTATATTTTCAATTATTAACTAAATTCTCTAATTTTTAAAAAACTCACTTAATTAATCCACCCTTAAAACTCACCACCAATCAAATTAAATATTTCTAAGCGTTCTTTTTTTTTTATTTATTTATTTATTAGGGATATATTCGAAAATAACTTTTTTTACCGCTTTTTAAACGAAATCGGATCGTTTCGTAACCCTATGTTGCAAATTCAAGGCGTTTGTGGGACTCCTATAAGTTGTCCAATTGAGTTGAAAGTTTGCACACCCCTTTCATTTGTTGATTGGAACAGGATTAGGGGTTGGGAGCAGCAAATTTTAAACTTTCAGAAAACCAAACCTATAGCTAAGAACCACCCTAATGTACACCCCTTATCACCCTCTGGGTTCATCATTAAAAAAAGGATAATTTTATAAATATATGTTAAGAAAGGAAATACAAAAATAAAATGTTAACCCTTTATGAAAATGAAATATTCAAATTATAAATACCTTTTAATTGGAGTGAGATGAGGGGTGTGTGTCCTTTTATTCTCACTAATAGAATCGCAATAGAAGAGAAGATTTTTGCACACAGATGGCTCCTTCCTCGAGATGAATTCAACTAAAAGACTTGGCTTGCTTCTATGTGCTGTTTATTTTATAATAATGATGAATAATGATGACGAACATGGATGTTTTGTTCTAAGGTCTCTCTTCTGAAACAAAGAAATATTATTATTAAGCTATTATTTTTTATCCTATTCAATAATTAAATATTTAATAAAGATTATTTTTATAAATCATTGTTTTATTTATCCTTAATCCTTTCACAAATATTCTTTTTAATTCTAATCCTAATATTGGAATATTTATTTATATTTGCAGAATAATTATTTAACTCATCTTATGAAAGAGTTATTTGGGCTAGTGGTATTATAAATTTAAAAAATCTGGTGTGACTGGCGCACAGCACACAACTTTCTCTTACCTTCGGTAATCGAAAGTTGTGTACTGTGCTTGTCACACCAGATTTTTTGTGTCAGTAAAATTTATAAGTATGGGAAAATATTTATATTTTGTTACCATGGCAACCATTTCTCCTATCTTTCCTATGAAGCACAAGAGTAAAGTGTGCTTCAAACAATTTTGAGGGCAAAACGAGAATATACATTTGAAAGAGCATCTAAAAAATAATTGATTTTTGAATTTTAATCAAAATCGTTAGAGCGAATTTTGAGAAAATCGAAAAAAACTGAAAAAGTACATCAGTAAAGTACTAGTACTCTTTGGCCGATTTTGATTAAAAGCTTATTTTTCCGGTCCCGGGGGTGTTTAACTTAAATATAAAATTTCAGCCTCATAGCTCAATTCCTTCATGCTTAAAATTTGAACACAGACACACACACACACCCACCCACACCCCCCCCCCCCACCCACCCACCCACAGACAGACCATGTCGCGAAAACCACTTTTTTGGACTCAGGGGACCTCAAAACGTGAAGATCCATCAAAATCTCGACATCGAATTTTTGACATGAATCCAATACTTTCTCTCTATATATATATTACATATATAGGTAAGAGAAAGTAAAAAATTAAAAATCAAAAATTCAACTTTATGTAATAGAAATTATATAATTTAATTTTAATAAGAGATAAAAATCTGGAGGTGTCTGATCGCACAGTACACAACTTTCTCTTACCAAGGGTTATCCTATTCAATCACCAGATTTTTTGTATCGAAATATATTTAGTTTCCGCCGATATATTAGATAAACATATTTATTTATATTTTGTTACCATGGCATCCTAACTTTTGATGTGCAGGAGTAAAGTGTGCTTTAAACAATTTTGAGAGCAAAATGAGCATATACAATTAAAAGAGCATCTAAAAAATAATTGATTTTTTTATTTTAATAAAAATTGTTGGAGCGAATTTTGAGAAAATCTAAAAAAACTGAAAAAGTACATCAGTAAAGTACTAGTACTCTTTGGCCGATTTTGATCAAAAGTTTATTTTCACGTTCTAGGTGGGTGTCTAACTTAAATATAAAATTTCAACCTCCTAGCTCAATTCCTTCATGCTTTAAATTGAACCCAGACAGAACACAGACAGACAAACACACCGAAAAACAGACCCAGAGACAGACCATGTTGCGAAAACCACGTTTTTGTATTCAGAGGACCTCAAAACGTGTATATCCATTCAAATCTCGACATCGAAATTTTAGCATGAATCCAATAGGTCTACTTTCTATATATTAACAGGGTGGCTACATGGAAATGATTTGAAATTTCCCTGATTTTCCAGAGAAATTTTTCTATTTTTCCATGATTTAAAATTTTTATTCGTGTAATTAAGATGTCTAAAGTTTTGATTAAAGTTGTCTTTTTTTTCAACAAATTGAGCAGCCAAAAACTTTACTTATATTAAAGTAGATACGTAGAGCTTATAGCTGGTTCAATCAGGATAGAAGAAAAGGAGAGGAAAAACAGCAGCTAGTCGTGTATCAGTAAGGTACTAAAACTTTTTGACCGATGTTGTTCAAAAGCTTCGTGTCACGTGTCAGGGGTGTGCCTAACTTGAATAAAAAATTTCAAGCTCCTAGCTCTTTTCGTTCTTGAGATATTTTGTTCACAGACAGACAGAGTCACATAGCAAAAACAATTTAATAACTAATTTGACATAGCTTTAGAAGGCGCGATAATATAGGGTCTAGATATTATTTTTTTCTCAGTGTCAGATATAATTGATTGAGATAAAAGTTATAATAAATTTTCATGATACTTTACAAAATTCCCTGATATTTCTATGATAAATCCCGATCCCATTAAATTCCCTGATAATTCCAGGTTTTTAAGCCTTTCCAGGTCTGTAGCCACCCTGAATTAACATATATATAAAGGTAAGAGAAAGTAAAAAAGCAACCCACCCATTCAAAAAAACTAACTGGTGGAACGCGAATCAAAAAAGAGAGAGAGGGAGACTTGTGGATTTAAATGATGATAAAAAATTAAAATGAGGGGGTTTTTATACATATTTTAAAAAAAGAAAGAATGACCTTTCCCAGGAAAATGAAATTGTGAAAATTTGATTGTCAGGTCTTACCCAGTGCAGAGAGCATCGAGGGGCCCTGAGACGTTGATGCTCAAACGACAAGGAAGATGATGAAGTGAGAAGTCGACCTCTAGCAATACCTCTGTAAAAGATAAAAATTATTATTACTTTTTTTTATTACTAAATATGATTCGTATATTTGTGTGTGTGTGTATATAGAAAGTAAAAAGATAAAATTTTATAGAAAGATTTCTACTAAATCGACTAGCACCCCTCAAAATGCTTTCTCAGAACCAGGGACGCAAACAGAGGAGGGCAGGCGGGCTATATTCCCGGGACCCGGGCCCTTTGCTCTCCGATCTTAAAATTCTAATAAAAAATAATTTTCATGGTTAAAATTTCAATTTCAATTTTTCTCCCGGGCCCTTTAAGCTCAAATCTTAAAATTATATGAACGATAACGCTGGAAGTATTTTCTAATATGAACTGAAAATTGGAAAATTTTACTCCGTGTTGCACGTTAGATTAAATATTAAGTTTAAATTATTTTTAAAAGACTTAAAAAGGCCATACACCCTTAAAATCATCCCTTGTTGAATAAATAGCTAAGGAGGATGCAATATCTTTAAACAGTTAAATTCTATAAAACAGAAAATCGAGTAATTGAAATTTCTTTTGATAACTCCGACACCCTTATATTTCATTTTATTTAAATAATTTTCGAGATATATTCATTTAAATAAGATATAAATATTCAATACTTCAATTCGGATTTACTAACATACTCAAACATTTGTTAAATATAATTTTATATAGTCGTTGATGACAAATAATAGAGAAATTAAAAATATGAACAGATTTATGCTGAGGAACTTTGACAGATGGTACAATTTAATCAATCTCTCTTTAGAATTAGAATTCAAGGCGCATTCTATCCTAATTAGCTCCCGGGATATTATTTAAACCCCTAGCACAAGAGGGGGATACCACTGTGTTCTGGCCCAAGAACGAGAATTAATTTAAACATTCAGTGGCTTTAAACATAATTAAAATTGAGGAAGATTGAATAGGGTTATTAAAAATCTATCTTTTTTTTTATAGTTCTTTAATGAATTCTTTAAGATAATTTTTATCAATAAAAGATTCTAAATAATAAATTTCTAGTTTAATTGGAATGTAAAATTAATTTAGCCCCTTGTGGAGGAAATCAAAGGGAATGTTTAGTTTTAAGAAATTTGATTTTGAAAATTCTCAAACTTCAAAGGCGATGGGCCACGTGTTCCTATTTTGCAAATGAGTTTAAATTTTGCAGTTTTTAATGCAATGGAAAAGATCTCTTAAAGAGAGATAAAGTATTATAAATGTCTTTTCATTCTTGATCGAAACATTTGCAAATAGAATATTAAATTTTTTACTAGTTTATAATTTAAGCTGACCATTAGGCCGAGGCCATTTATTAATAAAAAGAAAAAACTCTATTTGCATATGAAATAGTATTTTTAAAATTATTTTCTTCAACTCACATGTATGTGTTTATTAATTTCAGATGACCCTCGTCGACTTGGCCGCTGATGACATACGGAGGATCCTGGAACAAAGGAAAATTATTTAATTAGTATATTAATTAAAAGGCTTGTAATTTTTATTAATCCATTATAAGCTACATATTTAAATAGTTAATAAAGTTTATTTTTTTATATGATTGGTTTACTCAGCTCAGATATTCCTTCCCTTATTAATAAGTTATAATTAGTAGCGTGCACCCCTATACCAAACGTCGCGGGTTCGGACCCAGGCAGTCCGATGATTTTATTTAAGCCATTTGGATACCAGATGGCTTAAATAGAAATGCCTGAACCCACAATAGATAATATATATTACAATGGTTATCGTCAAAGTCTTAAATGGCCTAAGTTGCCGAAAAGACTGTGTGAATGTGTGTGTGAGTGTGAGTGCGAATGAGAAAAAAAGTGTGAAGTTATAATTATTTACATTATTAAGATTTAAGAAATAAATAAAAATAAAATTCAAACTTTAGAAAATAAAAAGATATAATCTTAATTATTTCAATTTGCAAAGCAAGTGATTTGTGAATATTTAACAAGTATTTGATCGTTACGTTTAATAAGAGCAGGTGTAAATATTAATATTTAAATTAGGGAAAAATAAAATTTTGATATTACACAAGTGCATAAATTTAAAAAAAGATTTTTTTCTGGTCAAATGGGTATTCTAATTTTTTTAAAATAATTTAGTCGAAGTATTAGAAAACAGTAAAAAATTTTTTAAATGTTTTTTCAACTATTAATTGAATAGAACATCTAATGAGAAACTTTTGTCCGATTAAAAAGAAATAGATTTTAGCCAAATTACAATTTCTAATTATAATATTAGTTCGTTTTGTAATTTAATCACCAATTTTTTAAAAGAAAGTTGGACCATCCAGCTAAAAATAATCCCAATTATAATTATAGATATATTTATTTAATAAAAGAGAAAGTAAAACAAGTTAGAAAAAATATCGCAATAGATAAATATTTGTAAAAATGCATTGAAATAAAAAAGAAAGTGACGGAATTTTTTTCTGAAGATTCTGAAGAGAGTTAGATTAAATTATATCATCTGTCAAAATTCTTCCGCATAAATGTGTTCATATTTCTTTTTCATTTCATAATTATTTGTCAAACATATTTTTCATTTCGGTTATTTACGATAACCGTTATATATGACAATATCTATTGGGGGTCCAGGCATTTCTAATCCGCGACGCTCGATATAGAAGGCACGCTAAAGTTTCTTCCATAAAGAGAATTAACAGGAAACCAACCTATTTATTTCGATCAGCAATGATTAAATTTATTTATTTATTTACTAATTATGAGATTAACCAAAATAATGACAGCTATGCTAACGAGAATGGCTAAGGGGTGCCGCGAGATATTTAGATGAACAAAAAAAAAAAATAATAATAAAGAGGCGGGAAAAAAAAGTTAGCGATCGTGAATGTTTTTAAACTTTTCACTTTTCTTGACGTTCAGAAGAAATATTAAGGCTAAAATAATTCCTTTTAATCCCTCCATATTTAATTCATGGCCCTTCGATTAACGAAAAGAGGTGGAAATAACATAAATAGGGGGCTCCCCCCCCAAAACGTTACGGAGTGGGGGAAAACGGAGGTCATATTTGGATTCAGGAGGTCATTTTACTTAAGAATCTGATGAAATTATTTCGGAACTCGAAAAAAAATTTCATTACCCCTATTAGTGTTATTTGAAAATCAATGTGATGTGCCTCTTAACCATATTCGAATTTTTGCCCATACCATGAAAACCGTTGGTTTTCCTAAAAAATGTTAAAGGACTTTTTTTTAGTAAATTTAATGCTCTTTAAAAAATTACTGATGAACTTTTTTTGTTGAACTAACCGTTTAGAAGTTACAGATGTTAATAGTCAAATTTAGGGGAATCGATGAACTTTAGGGCCGATGAGGCAGGTCTTATCGTTATCCGATCGAGCTCAAACTTTCACAATCTACTTTTTACACCAATTGTCAACTTTTAAGAGGTTCCCGCCGAAAATACAGCCAAAAAAATTTTCTCCCCTTATACCTTGCAACCACCCTAGTGTATATCCATCAAAATCTCGACATCGAATTTTTGACATGAATCCAATACTTTCTCTCTCTATATATATTAACATATATATATATATATATAAAAAAAAAAGTAGGTAAGAGAAAGTAAAAATAAATTCCTGATTCCCAAATCATAAACTCTTCATTAATTAATAAATACAATTAGCTCAACTAGTAATTAATAATACATAATAATATAAATATTATATATTTTTTTTAAATTTAATGGAATGGGTCCTTCTCAAGAAAGTTATTTTATATAAAAGAATTTTCAAAAATTGCTCCAATTATAATTTTTTAAATTGCGAGTCCATGATTTAATTAAACATTTTCTAATTGACAAATGATTTATTTATAAATAATTTTCTTGAGAAAGCCCCAGGTTCAAAGAAAGAAAAAAATAAGTGACCTAAGTGTGAACAAGTTGCAAAAAAATCTAACAGTAAGAAGATGTCTACTCTTGAAATAAGTAAAATAAATTCCTGCGTTCATAGAGCCACCCTGAATTAAATGAACATTTCTAATTATTATTATTTGAGTATTTGAGTATTGCAGTGGAAAGAGTATTTAGATAAAAAAATTAAACACTTACAAAGGGGAACGTTTTCAGAAAAAGACGATGTCTAAGTTGAGATATTCTTGTTTTATCGGCCTGTTTCTTTTGATAATCCACTCCATATGATTCTTCTAGCAAATAATCTCTTGATTATCGGGAGATTTTCACTCTTCGTCTTCATTACCAGCCGCTCGCTGAGTTGTCCCTTTTTAGTCTGAAAAAATATAAAAAAATAATATATTTAAAAATGCAGTTTTTTACATTTTTTTGTATCATTTTAATTTTCCAGGGGGGGGGGGGGGGCAAGTGCCTGGTTGCCCCCCCCCTGCGGACAACAAGAAAGCAACTGACTGACGACTCTTGATAGCAATTTGTGCTCCGAGTTTCCAAAAATAAATAAATATTAAAGCAATTCTTTTTTTTTCTATTCTTTTTTAAGCACATTTCATTATTAAAGGCTAAGACAGACAAGTTTTATTTTATTCACCTTAAAAAATAAACCACCCCTAACCTAAAATCATCCTAATAAGTTGTTGAATTTTTGATACTGATGATTTTTTAATTATTTATTTTTGTACTAAATATCTATCATAGGATAATTAGATTCTTATTAATAAAGTGGTGGGAAAAGAATATAATAGATTTTAAGAGAGAAAGCGAGAACAAGGTGGAGAGAAGTGGAAAATTTTAGTTTTTTTAAGAAAGCAAAGTATATTTTTTTTCTTCTTATTATATGGATATTCGTGTGTTTGTGTGTAGAAAGAGAGTTTATACAAAAATAAGAAATAATATTGATAAACGATTTTTTTACCCTTATTTTTAAGGGAAAAATATTAATGATATTAAAGATGTACACCCTATTACACCCTCTGGTTTCTAGTTTTGAGACAAAGGATAATTTTATAAATATGTTTTAAGAAAGAAAATATAAAAATAAAATGTTAACCCTTTCTTCAAGTGAAATATGCAAATTATAAATACCTTTTAATTGTGGTAAGAGGTGTGCGTGTGACGTTTTATTCTCACAAACAGAATCGCACGGGAGAAGAGGCACTTTGCAGAGTGATGAGTTCAATCGACTGGCCTCTTGACCCCTTTGACGCAGATGGATTTGCTTTTCCTAAGATATCTCTCTGAAACAAAGAAATAATTTTTTTTTAATCCTCTTCTATCATCATATTTTAAATATTCAATAAAGATTATTTTATTAAATAATTGTTTTATTTTCCCTTAATCCTTTCCTTTCTCATCTTTAAATATTCATTATAAAAAATTAGTATGTTTATCGAATATTTAGATTAGCTTCAAATGGGTAATTAATATAATTTTAATTAGAATTTTTACTTAAATTCATTCAGATAATGGATAATTTAAAAAATAATATTTTTTTATAATTATTAAGTACTTGATATTTTTTCTAATTTGAAAGGTATAATTCTTTTTTGTCCAATTATTTAAGGCAGTGGTTTCCAAACTTTATGTTAACTCGCCTCCCTTAAAAATAATTAATCTCATGACGCCTCCCCCTCCCCCCATTTTAATAAATAATACAAAAACAATAATTTTTAATGCTAAAAAATATAAAAGTATTTTTTTTTTATTTATTCTTATTTATATTAAAATTTTTAATCATTTGCTACCTAATGAAAAAAATCACTACAAAATTCTGCAAGGTATTCGATGGTTACCTAGGTTATCCAGTGTTATTATTATCTGTTTATGAGAGTTTCGAAATCTTCAAAAATTAAATCCACCCCAGTAATAAGAAATTTTAGAATGACATTAAAATGTTTCTACCCTACTATACTATTTGCTAAATATTGAATAAAAATTTTAACTCACACGGAATGCATTTATTTTTGACGTGACAACGTCTTACAAATCATGTGTCTATAGTGGCATGTTAGAGAGGCATGCACGAAAAAGTTTATCGGCTTGAATAACTCCTCTGTCTTAAGAGGTATAATTATGGGGAATATACGGTTAGAAAGAATGAGTTTTCAGCTAAAGATTTCACCATTTATTTTTTTCCTATCATTTTATTTTACCGCGCTGCGGTAAATTCTAATTTGAAATTTTTTTAGTAAAAGTATTAAAAAACATTAATATCTTTATGCATTATAGGGGATGGGGCATTAACCCCCCTGGTTAATGCATTCATACCCCCCCCCCCCTTTAAGGAAATTCTAGCCTTCCCCGCGAAATTACTCTCAAAATAATTTGAATACATTTATAAATAATTATTTTAATTTTTATTTTATTTTGAAATTATCTTATTTTAATTTTCAACCCTTAATCCACCCCTGTTTAAAAGTATGTTAAGGAAATTTGATTAACAAAAATATAGGCCATATAGAAAGAATATAATGATAATAAAATCTCGGCATCGAATTTTTGACATGAACGCAATACTATATTTCATATATAAGGTAAGAGAAAGTAATAATGGTGATTTAACAAAAATAAAAAAATGCCCTCAGGCTTGGTGTAGTTGGTAGCGTGCCTACTTTCTATATCGATCGTTGCGGGTTCGGACCCCTGGCAGTCCGAAATGGATACCAAATGGCTTAAATTGAAATGCCTGGACCTCTTTAATTAATAACGGTTATCGTATGAAGTCTTAAATGGCCTGAGTTGCCGAAAAGAATGTGTGTATGAGTGCTGAGTGTGAATGAGAAAAAAGTGTAAGTGTTTGAAAAAAAAAGATAAACAATAAAAAACTAATTTTTTTTTCAATGACATCCCCCTCCCCCTTTAAACAGCTTATATTCTCCCTCTACCCTTAGTGAAATACAAAATATTTAATTTCATATTCAAAAAAATCGTTTTTCGAAGCCAAATTATTTGTTTCTATCATTTTTTTTTCAACGATAAAATGCATAATAATTACCTTTAATTAGACGCTCAAGAGGGTGTGTTGGTTGACGGTGAGGTCAGGGTGGGTTGCACTATATTAATTATTCACTTTGATTCACTTTAAACACAATTAAAAAAAAAGAGGCGCCTGCATGCAGGCCACGCGCTCGACTGAACGAGAATCTCGACTCTCTCTCTGTTTGTTTAGGAAAAAAACAGATGAAAATAACAATTCCCTTTTTATTAAAAGTAAAAAAATACCTTTTGCTCTAATCTAACTTTATTTATAACTGGAAAAGAATGTCAACAAGTGATTTGGAATATTCCAAGGCCTTTCTTATCTTAAATAATCAACCCTTCATCCCCCCTAATCAAATAATCAACCCTATTTTTTGAATCTTTTCTATTTATTTGGCTTCGATTTAGCTAAAATAAATTTAAAAAACATGTTTTTCAATTTTTCAACCCCTAATCCAATCTTAATAAATAAAATAATTAACAATGCTATCGCCTTCGGCGAGCTTCGCGTCTAGTCAGAAAAAAATTAAAACCCTGAAAAACTTCCCTGGGTCCGCCTTTGGGTTTTACACATAGTATAATTTTCTAGAATGAGTCTTACTTTAGGCCAGTGGTTTCCAAACTTTATGTTACAACGCCTCCCTTAAAAAATTTTATTTATTTATTTATTCATATATATTATTTTAATTAAGGAAAACCTCCGTCTCAGAACCTTGTCAATTTTATTATTTTATTTATAAAACAATCATTTGGAAAATTGGTCCTGGTGGCCAATATTCGCGCCTCCCCTTAGACTAGTCCGCGCCTCCCTAGGGAGGCGCGCCTCACAGTTTGGAAAACGCTGATTTAAGGGTTTGTTTCTTTTTGATAAATTTTTTTTTTTTATTTTAAAAAATCTTTCTATTTAAAAAAAAAAAAATTGAGTGATTTTTATGGAAAATTTTATAGAAAAGAATAGATGAGTATATATTAAAGTAATTTGCCCCCTCCGTCCCTCTTAACATATTTAATTATTAATTGATAAAGGGATGAACAATTGAGAAGTTTATTAGAAAAATTAAGATATTTTGAAATTGTCTATTCTTTAATTTAAATGATAAAGAATTTTATATAATTTATTTGCTTAAATGGCAATTTTAACCCACCAAGTCAAAAAAAAAAAACCACCCCTATTACACACTACATTACCGATCGAAGAGAAAAAATCTTTTTATTAGATTAGACAAAAAGTACTTTCAAATTAAAAACAAATCAGGTACGTAGCTAGTTAAAAAAAAAAAAAATTATTTTTTATATACTGTAAATAAAAAAAAAAATATTTAATATATTATCTGAATGAATTGCAGTAAAAATTCTAATTTTAATTATAATATTTCAAAAGGAGACGATAAACAAACAAACCCATAGCACGGAAAATGAATAATCACAAAAAAATAGAAAAAATTCTAACGGGAACGAATCCTAGTCATTTCGATCGATCATAGAGTAAAAAATTAAAAAAAAATCGTCCGAATTGATGAAACTTATAATTAAAGGAGGCGAGTGGCGAAAATGTTTAAGAAAAGAATGCATTCAGACAGTGAAAAAAAAATTCCACCTCTAAAAATCTCACTTATTACTATCCCATTGACGAGAGATAAAAGTTTAAGAATTTCTATTTTCATTTATTTAATAATAATTTCTTATTAAATATTATAGGGCAACTAAATTCTCAAGAAGGGTGGAGGGTGGATGACAAGGGATAGAAAGTAATACATTTGCTTAAAAGTAAAAAATAAGAAAAAAAATAATAATAATTTTCTATTAAAATTTAGTTTTTGAAGAAAAATACTGTTTTATTTATTAGAAGGGGTGATTTACACCCTTTCTCACCCTCCACCTGGGGTACACGACTTCATCATAGCGTTGTATTTAAAAATTGGATAATTTTATAAGTATATTTTAAGAGAGAAAAAAAAATTGAAAAGAGAAATTTAATTCATTATGCAAATGAGATATGAAAAGATTCATTACCGTAATAATATGATGACCAGTCGGGGAGTAAATGAGTTGGGGGATGAACGTATTATTTGCACACACAATATAAAAGAAACAAAACACACACGAAAGAGAGGATCCGAAACGACTGACTCCTGGCCCAACTCGTATACAACTGACAGACAGGCAAGCAGCGACCAAGCGGCGATAGAGAAATAGCATTGCTCTCGAGGAGCGCCCAAGAATAAAAATTCTATTTACTTGCAAACTAACGGGGTTTTATTCTGTTGGGAATAAATTCGAAATTAAATAACTTTAAAAGACTCTCTTTATTTACCCACCTTTAAAACTCACCCCTAATAAAGTACAATACTTTCAAGTGTTATTTTTTGTATTTATTTATTTATTAGGGATAAATCCGAAGTGAAATAATTTTTAAAAGACTCCTTTTATTTACTCACCCTTAAAACTCACCCCTAAATAAAGTACAATACTTTCAAGTGTTATTTTTTGTATTTATTTATTTATTAGGGATAAATCCGAAGTGAAATAATTTTTAAAAGACTCCTTTTATTTACTCACCCTTAAAACTCACCCCTAAATAAAGTACAATACTTTCAAGTGTTATTTTTTGTATTTATTTATTTATTAGGGATAAATCCGAAGTGAAATAATTTTTAAAAGACTCCTTTTATTTACTCACCCTTAAAACTCACCCCTAATAAAATAAAATACTCTTCAAGTGTTATTTTTTGTATTTATTTATTTATTAGGGATAAATTTGAAGTGAAATAATTTTTATAAGAATCAATTTATTTACCCACCCCTTTTATTAATAAATAAAAAATTTTTAAGCGTTATTTTCTGAATTTTTTGTATAATTTCTATAGCCTACTGTTGAATGAATTTGTAAAATTGATTGTATAACAATATTTGTTGATTATTTTTAAAAAGAAAATCGAATGATTTTAATGGATATTTTTATAGAAAAGAACTAGATGAATATATATTTATGAAAATAATTTTCCCCCTACATCTCCCGCGGCATAATCAATAATTAATTGACAAGGGATGAAGAATTGAGAGGTTTGTTGGATTAATTATGAAAATTTTATATTTTTTCTCTCTTTGCTTAATAGAATTCTTCAAATTAATTGATGATTCTAATTCTATTTGGGATTTTACATAATTGATTTAGTTCAATAGCTAATTTAACCCATCTCCTCCAGAACCACCCTTATTTCTACATTTAATAACCAACCAAAGATAAAAAAATATTTTTTTTAGATTAGACAAAAAGGAATTATTATATCTTACCCTTTAGAAACAAATCAAGTTGGTAGTTAAAAAAAAATTATTTTGGTTTAATTTTGAAAAATATTTAAATAGAATATTAAATGATCGCAATACTTTCTCTCTCTATATTTCATATATAGGGTAAGAGAAAGTAAAACTTATAACAAGTAGTCACGAATTATAATAAATAAATATGAACGATTGTTCTCAGCGCTAATAGGTTATTAAATATTTTCGAATAGAAAGAATTTAATCATTGCCACTCCCATTCATTTCTATAGACCTAATATAGAAAGATGATAATTTTTTTAATTATTATTTGAAGTATTATTCTATGTTAGAATATTCTCATACGGAATTAATTAAAATTTGTAAGAAGAAATTTTTGAATTTTATATTTTTTCAAAATCAAGCTAGTTGATTTGATTATTAAAACAATTTGGCAAAAATAATGAAAAAAAATTCGAATCCCTCTCAAAAAGGAATCTGTTGGTAGCACAATCAAAGGGGGGGGGGCTTAATAGAAATGATAATCAAATATAAAAATGAGGGAGGATTTTTATAGGTCTATACTATCAGAGATTTTAAAAGTGAAAGGCCTTTCCTAGGAAATGATGAGATAAATTGAAAAAATTTGATTGTCAGGGCTTAGGCCTACCTAGTGCAGAGAGAGACGCTCGAGAGCGCTTAGATGGAAGCTCGAGCGACAAGGTCGATGATTATAAAACAAAGAGTATACGTGTTGAGATTTCGCTTCTTTTTGATGCTCCCTCATTTGCATGTTGATTTGTTTTAGCGACTTCGACTCGTTGCTATGAGACACATGAAGAGATGCTGTAACATAAGAAAATATTATTAATTAATTATATTCTAATTAAATATCCATTTATTTTATAATTTAAATATTGTATCTTAAGTTAATATTTTATCAGCATTTATGACAATTTATATTGAATTGATTTAAAATGATTTTATTTTAACCCACATTTCCTTTCCTAATTACTTGAAGAAATATTATAAATACAGGGTCGCAGACAGACTTGAGGGGCCCCGGGGCTACTTAATAATACTATAATGAGAACTAATAATTGAGCAAGAATGATTCTGATAACATTGTTTTTTTCATTTATATAAATAATTTTTTTTTTTTTTCCAAAGGGACATTTCCTTAGCTAATTTAAATTATATTATTATTAATCCTCCTCTCCAACTATTCTGACTTTGATGGACAATTATACATTACTAAGGCCAATACAATCTGTCTGATAGTTTAATGCCCTATGTCCAAATGTTTTTATAAAACATTTTTCTGCTACCAGACGTTTATATGTGTTGTCCACCCTCATCAGAATGACTGCGCCGTCAAATTCAAATCCATGCATAAATTCGATCGCAGGAGAACTACGATATGTTGTATTACAATTATTATTTATGCTCATTTCAGTTCTAAAGAACTGATAATGGATTTATCTAATTAAACCCGAAACGTCTTCTTAGTGGAGATTTTTATTCGATAGAGGCTCCTTTTTGGCTGACATCCTCTCTCCCTTCATCATTTTAAAAAACAAATATTTTCTCCGTCAGGGGCGTATATAGAAATTTTTTTTCGGGGGGGGGGGGGGGCCGAACTCAAAAATTTTTCTGCGGAAAATTTTTTTTTAAGAAACTATATTTTTTTTCACACGAAATATTTTGCGGACCATTTTTTCTATGGCGGAACCAAAGTTGTCCATCCTGCAGAAAGATTTGTTGCGCTGATGTCTGTATATCCCTTTATATGTATATGTGTTTGAGAAATTTCGGGGGGGGGGGGCCCGGGCCCCTCGCCCCCCCCCCCCTAAATACGCCCCTGTTCTCCGTAGTGAGAATTTAGTAAAAAAAAAAATTTGTCTTCAAATTTAAATAGTTTGATAAAATGTCTATTTGAAAAATATAAACTCACCAAATGGCAACTCGAAAGAAATAACGGTGAATTCATCTGGATTAACGACCAGAAGCCTCTGAGAACGAATTCTGAAAATAAAAAAAGAAACAAATTAATAATCACTTTAAAAAATATTATATAATATTTTGCAAATAGATATTCAATTTAATTCCGCCGACCCCGCACCACTGGAATAATAAAGGCAAAGAGAGAAGAAGAAGAAGAAGATATTCAATTTAATTACACTAGTCGACAAGGTTTTTTTCACAAGAAATCTGATTAGTGAACCTAGTGCATTTTTTCATTCAGAATTCAGATATGTAGTTAGAATTTTTCCATCAGGCACAGTTTTAGAGATATAGAGCAAAATAGATTTTAGTCGAAAATGGGCTCTAAAACGGCTTTTATTTAGAATGTTCAAATTATTTTTAACGCCGCACCCCGTAAAAATATGCAGATCGTTATAATACATATACATTTTAAGTTTCATCCCAATCGGAGGTCATTTAGACGTGCCGCAAACGGCTTAAAGTTTAGAAAAATGGAAATTTTTAAGATTTTTTTTTGCTTTGGTCACCCCTAATACAATTTTAGATATCCCTGAATGCAAAAATTTTGGAATTTTGAAACTAAATTTGCAGTCTTATAGAGGACTTTATGGGTAAGGGTAGGCCGCAGGAGGGCCCGAGCCACCTCGGGGGTGTCCAGGGGGCGTAACCCTCCTGTTCAGAAGCGAAGCCCGCCCAAGGAGAAATGATAAGTGTCTTTGGATTCTAACGTAAGAAATGAGGTTGGGTTTTCCCTAACTAGCAGAATTATGTATTTTTTGCACCTTTATCAGGGGCGTATATATACCCCCTATATATAGAGGGGAAGGCCCAGGCCCCCTCAAAATTCTATTGAGATTGTTGGCTCATTTAAGGATCTTATGAAAGACGATTTTCGCCTCAAGATCTTATTTTTAGAATCTTAGAAATTACTTTCCCCAGCTCCCTTTTGTTATCTTTCTTTATTGTGATATTTTGGTCCTTCATGAGATTCTCGCTTTCTTTAGCCGTACTATCACACCAGATTTTTTTTAAAATAATTTCTAAATTAACGTGGAATAGCGGCCCATTGGGAAACACTGCTTTAAACTTTGCATACCAATTACATGAAAAACAAAATTAGATACTTTGCCAAAGGTCAGGGGTTCAGGGTCCCGTCCCAGGCAACCAATCAATTGGAATAATTGGCACGGGATCTAAATGGCCTCAGATGCCGAAAAAAGACCTTAAATAAATAAAAATAAAAAAAATTTAAATATTCTTTAATTTGATTAAAAATTTTTTTGCTTATGTGACCAGACAATCTACTTGGAATTTTCAATTTCAAACATTTTTTTTAGGAAAGTATCCCCTCCCCTCCCCCCCTTCCAACTAAAAACATAAAAAGTTAAACGGAAGTTCCTCCATTACTCTATTTATTTTGAAGAAATGTGAAATATTTTTATCAATCAGTGAATAAGATAAAGCCATGTGACTGGGCAAAGTGCTGCGCATGTTAGTTAAGTCGTCTTGACTGTTTGAAGAGGCATTTGAGTTCGACAATTAGTGTCGTGAAAATGATTAATTTGGACGTTCCTGAGCCGGCCGTTCTCATCAATGCAGACTCTTTCTATGAACCACCTCCCAGGTTGCTTATGGGTCCTGGGCCTTCCAATGTCGACCCCATGGTTCTCGATGCCTCCGCTCAAAATCTTCTCGGACATATGCACCCGGAGACTTTCAAGGTATTTATTTGACACCTCAAAACAATTGGAAATTCACATTTAAAATGAAGG
>JAKCPI010027049.1:0-69531 GCA_023213315.1 Euborellia annulipes
ATTCATATTAATTAAGGAAAATCTCCGTCCCAGAATCTTCTAAATTTTATTATTTTATTTATAAAACTAGCAATCATTTGGAAAATTGATCTTGGTGGCCAATATTCGCGCCTCCCCTTAGACTAGTCAGTGCCTCCCTAGGGAGGCGCGCCTCACAGTTTGGAAAACGCTGATTTAATGTATTCAGAGATAATTTGTGCATTATATTTTTGACATTTATCTGTTTGTAATAGAAGATAAAAACATTTATATGCAAATTTATTATGGCAATCAATTTTAAAGAGATTGAGAGAGTGTAAAAATAGAAGACAAGCTATTGGAATGGAAAATCATCTAAAGATGTGAAAAGTCGAAATAAATAGATTGGATTGATTAATAAAAAAAAATTTGAATTTGTTTAAACTTTGTCTGTACTTCAAATTTCGGACTGAAACGAGGGTGAAGAGTTATTTAGCGAAAATCTGACAATATGAGTGAATTCTATTAGTTCGGGGCTCGTCAATAAATTTTAAACAAAGTTACAAACTCCACTAAAAGCAATTAGCCCTATAGAAAATAAAACTAAATAGACAGATTGGGTTCGTATCCCACCCCAGGAGAAAAAATTTATTTCAAATGAATTGCATATCAATCAATAGGTCCACTGATGTCGAAAAAAATTAAAAAAAAAAACAGCAAATCCGGATTTTAAGCTCAGGCCCCCCTCTCGGGGACGAAGTTTAAAATGAGGTTTTTATTTTTGTTGTTAGTTGATCTAATAAAAATTATTTTCAAGTCGTTTTTCTTTCATCTCTAAATCTGTTGTCAATTATAATATAATTATTTTGTCGTCTGGCAGGTCGTAGATTTGAAAGATTTCAAGTCAAATGGATTCCATTTCAACTTTATTTTTTTTTTAAACTTATTTCGAAATAGGAGGCTTACTTATTTCAAAGGGAAAGAAATTGCTTATTGAAGGATATATCTAAATTTAAAAATATTCTATCGTTTCTTTGAGAACGTAAATAAAAATAAAAAAATTAGGTTTGTTTACTAAATGATTTTTTTTTTATATGTAACAGCATTATGAAGAAAACACTTTATGAGTTGAGTTATGAATTGGAAGAGATTTCAAACGATTTTCTTAAACAAAAATGCAATCATTTCATATTATATTGGTATATACATTAAAATAATTAGAAACAGTGACCGTCATCAACGAGTTTAAAACCAAAGATCAAGGGTTATTACTTGTGAGTTGTAATCTTTGTAGTTTTGTAATCTTAACTGAATTGTACCTGAAGCAGGCCACAGAATGAATAGGCCTAAACTTTGTACTTTTTACAAATAAACCATAGTTAAACCGAAAACAAAATTCTTTTACCAAAGATCAATATAACAAAATTTCAATAAAATGGAAAAAATATTGAACGATTGCCTTGATCTAAAGATAAACTTAAAACGAAGAAATTTTATTATTCAAAGATAAAATAATAATCTCTATTTTTCACTCCAATTGTTTTCCATTGATCTACTACAGTTTGTCGATTTCATTTTTGAAGAAGTAATTTGAAAATAGTCTTGAGATGGTATTAGAAACTTTGCAATTATGTTCCTCAAAATACCCCAGATTGGAACGAATGATGGTAGCGCTAAATCTGGAGAATATGGAGAGTTGCCATTGTAACTCTCCGTGATTTCACAGTGTGGACTATCGTTATGGTGACCGGACGTTTTTCTCGATTAGCCCCATCGAGTAGCTTCCACGGAACATACAGCACACCTTCATATTCAGCTGCTTTTTTCAGCTCTCTTTTAATGTACAGTAAAAAATTAAAGTAGTAAGTAAAGTAAAAAATGTCGTATAAAATTCATTTCTGGTACAGTCAAAAAAGGAGCTTCATTGTTACGTCCCGCAAATGCACTTTTCCGTTCTCCAATTTTAAAAACTTCTAGACACAGATCACAAATCAATCGAACCATTTCAATCTGAAGATATTAAATTCTAACACAACGTAGTCAAACAAAATGAGATTCAGTACATTTTAGCGTAAAAAATCAGACACGAACATCAATCATCAAATAATAAGTTGGAATAAAAATCACACTGAAATAAATTAACTCAAACCATAATATAATTAATGTTATAGTTAAAGATGTGAAGCATCAACCCTTAAGAGCTCTTACTTTAAAAAATCCCTAGATTTTCCAACGCTAATTTCTAGGCATTATATGGAATGGCGTATCATGGTTAAAAAAAGATTATAGAGAGAAAAAAAAATTGATTAATTTAAATTTGCCTGCATAAATAAACAAGTTGGCGTGGCGCTAGTTTGATAAATTGCACATACACAATATGTCTTCCCCCTATCTTTCTTCATTCCACCTACCTACACCTAAGTTTTAAGCAATTAATAACGTTAATGCTAATTACAGCAATTGCTTGCTAATTCGACGACTCCACTTCTGATGGTGAAGAAGCGACGACATACCTGACTGAAATGAAAACCCCACTCCCATTGCGGTGTATAACCATTTTATTCAAATCACCAATATGAATAATTGTATGTTAAAGATGGGGCGGAGTGGTGCTCATGAATCATTTTCCTCCTAATTATTCCTCTTCTTCTGCCCACTTTTAAGAGGTCCCCCTCTTTCTCTCTCTTTTTTTTTCATTCTCTTCCCACTCGCACATTTTCTTCTTCATTCTTTTCATTCTCTTCTATTTTTTTTTTTTCTATAAACATTTTATTTAAAGATATTTAAGTAAACAACTTTGCTATTAAAATCGATAAATGGAGTATTTTCATTCATATGAAGGCATTAGTTTCTCTAAAAATTTGCGTTTTGTAGATATTTAAATGAGAATAAATTAAGATACCATGTCTGGTATATTTCAGTTAATTAAGTGAGATTCTTTCAATAATTCTGTAAATATAGAAAATAATTTGTTTTCTGTAAAATAATATCAGATTTAGCGATCAGCAACTTGCGGCTGATGCGGCCCGCCAAGAATTAACCCAAATAATTATTGTTTACAAAAATAATTTTTACGCAAATAAAGTGATAGATATTTTATTCAAATTTATCCAAAAATAAATGATTTGCATCTTTGCAAGCACATATTATTTATGTGAACAAATCTTTTCACGTATGAACAAGGGAGTAACTAGGAGGATCCCAGGGGGGGGGGGCTCCCGTAGAAGACTCCCCGCCCCAAGAATATGGGGTCTTTCAGGTTACCCCGGAGGATGGCTGGTCTCATGGCGCCCCCAGCCAAATTCCCTATTTACACCCATGCGTATAAATATTTTTTTAAGCCAAAATACAGAATCTGATTGACGGATCTCGGTATCACAAACTAATGTGGACATAATTGTCAAAATAAATTCAAGAACAAAAATCCCATTAAATGTTGATATTGTGATTATTATTTTTATTATGATACTATGATATTAATTATATTGTACGTATTTTACTAGCTCATTTAAGTTTAGTTTTGAATAAAAAGGTAAGAACTATTAAATTATGACTATTGATATGTGCGGCTCGACTGAAAATATTTATGTTCAGTTTGGCCCATTAGGCCCTACCTAAAAAAGGTTGCCGACCTCTCGAGATTTATTCAACTTCTTTGAAAAAATAAAATCGATATCTCATCTCGTTTAAAATTTATTAATAATCTCCATTTAATTTAAAAGTCCTGCTAGAGTAGAGTGAGGAGGCATTGAGTAGATCTATGCTCTCCAAAATTTAAATGAATTAAATTAGCAGCCCACCTTTCACATTTACCTTCTACCATGTTTTTTTATTTAGTTATCTTTTCTATTATATCAATATATTTATCACTAAATAGATTATGTGAAACAACTTCCTAATTCTTTAGGAAAAGATAAGAAGTCATTGCAGCTTCTAGTCTTTAGAAAAAAAAAAAAAAAAACAACAGAATTTGGATCAAACAAGTAGCATATAGACCGAATATTTTATTAAACACTTTTATTCAACTTCTTTATCCGACTGTATACACCACATTTAATAATGAATTTCGAGTTGAGCTGACTTTAGAAGTCCTTAATGAGATTGAGATCTGTCGAGTACGATGGCCAATCCAAAGCGGAGATATTATGGCTTGAAGAACCTATTCATTTTCCTGAATAAAAGTTAAATTATCAGCAGGAACAATAAATTACCCCTGAAATTATGAACAAGGCCCCTAGGCCCACAGTTGATCATCAGCGTCGTCGTGCTGATTTCAGCAATGCCCGTCAAACATGGAGTCATGAATGGGATACGATATGTATTGAATTTATTAGTAAATTTAAAAAAAATGTTTTTTGGTTTTTTATTGTTTGGTTGGTCAAAAATACTGTAAATTTAATTTAGACGGCCCCAGATGGCGTGGTAAAAATTCGATGTCGTGATTTTGATGGAAACACATGTTGCCCGATTCCAAAAAGGTTGGTCCCACAAAATGATCTGTCTTCTTCTTCTTCTCTCCTCGCGACCTCATTCTTTCTCTTCAACCCTATAATTCATTTTGCGACCGCAAGAAATAGAACAGGCCGGCCCGTCGCACGGTCTGACGCGTTTTGAAAAGAGGAAGGAAGAGACAGACATACAAAGAACAGAAGGACTGCCTGTCCCAGCTCGGGCAGCTCGTGGTCGCCATCCACGTACCCACAAGATGTGGGACCCTGAGCGAACAAAATGATCTGTCTGTGTGTCTGGCCCTAGCACACGGTGCCTATGGTTTATAGATGATCATAAAATTTCATCTATCCATCAACTAGCTAATAAAAGACCGAAGCCAATAGCTATTGTAGTTTTTGCGGACTAGATCTCAGAGCCAACGGAGGGGCAAGGCCCTTTGGAGGGCAAAGACAAGTTTTATAATAAATGAGGAATTTCTCTCGTGATGCAAGGTCAACATTACTATTTTCCTTCTCCTCTCTTCTTATTATATATCTATAATTATATATTAAAAATAACTTCTCTTTCATCAGTAATAACTAAAAATAGCTAAAAGCATCCTATTAAAAAAAATAAATTAAGTAAATTAACGATTTCAAAATTGCTTAAATGAAATTTATTTGTGCATGTAATCGTTGTTGAAATGTTTATTTTCAATTTGACTCCCCCCCTCCTGCTGCCCCCTAAAAAAGAAAATCCACTAAATCCATCACCATGCTCATCATCCACCCACCCACATACACAGAGACAGGTCGTCGACTTCTTTTTCTTTGATTGGGGGTTTAATTTTAATTCGATAAAACGGAAATGACGTGTCGTCTGCCCCGATGTCTGTCTACGTCTCAATGTTCGTGTGAGGTGTATTATATAACACATAAGTAAAGAACGGTATCCAAAAATAAGGTGGTTGGTGGCTGCCGCCAGAGAGAGATGTGTGTGCGTGCATTTTGTGTGTAAATAACAACAAGAAACAAATTAGGTGTGAAGTGAGCCCCGGTCTGTGCGTGCACGCACGCACTGTTCATTCAAGTATAGTGAGGAAAAAAAAAAAACAAGTGACCCTATGCATTCCTAAGTTTCGTTTCGGAAATTAATTCATTAGTGTTCTCTGTTGGGGTGAAAAGCCAGAGGACAAAAATGAAATTTTAGAATCTACAACAAAATTATTTTATTAGTTAAAGGGTGAATTTGACGTTTCCAATTTTTTAGTGATCAGTAGTTATTTAGCTGGTAGGGTTAAAGAATACTTTTATGAAAATGATTTTGGGAAATTAAAAAATAAATATGTGAGTTGAATCAGTGCATTGGGGACACATATATGGCACTTCAGTTTCTGTGACTCACACTTTGGGAGGAAGATCAAGATTTGAGATACAGGGCAGAGTAAAAAAGCATTATGTGCTTAGAAATGGCCTATCCATTCAGGATTTTTGTGTTCTGGATTTATATTTATATCTCACCTAACTGTCTACAGTGCAAGGGCGGATACAAGGGGTTAATTTTCCAACGTTTTTGTTTGTAATTTGTCTAAGAATAGCAAATGTTTCCATGTTTGATTCTCTTTCTGGTTCCTCTTAAAACTTCCATAGTGGTCACAGTAATGTGAATTTTAATTTCGCCATTTAGACTCCGATCATATTAATTGATAGTCAAAATAATTTAAATAAATTTAAATAAATGCCAGAATTGTTACAAGAGGGACAATAAATATTCTTCTTCTTATCTCTTAAGTATTATCACAAATTTCGGGTTAGGTATAATAAAAGGCAAAGAGTGGAAGAAATGCCCACCTTAGCTCGGGAAATTTATAGTCACCATTCAAGTATATAGAGAATGTAAGCCCATTGATATCTTTACTAGTTTAAATCAATTTTTACTTTTTAACCAGTGTTTTTAAATTAATGGTATTTCATTTGAAATGCATAGATTGTATAACTATAACACCGTCATCGCCTCTCATGTGGAAAGAAATATAAAAAAGGAATATAATCTCGGGGCTTTAAAACGTCAATGGGAAATCTCCAATTTTTTCCCCAATGGCTGAGATTTAATCCTTAAAAAAAAAAGAAAGATTTATGATACTGAATTTTATTTCCGTTAAATTAATGTAAGGAAAAGTTATTAGGGAAAAAAATCCAATAAAAAACCTTGAGCCTATTTTTATATCGAAAAAAAAAATAAATAAATAAATTTATGAATATATTAAAGGAAATATAAAATTTAATAATAAATTTTTCTTCATTCTAGCAGGAAAATAATTAGAAATCATGATTTTTATACTAGCGCAATGTAAAATTTGGAATATTTGGGATGAAAAAATAAATTATAAATAATCTCTGCTAATTAATAGCATTTATATGAGCCAGCACCTGCCTATAGACAAACTAGTTAACCGCTTAGTGCGCCAAGCCTCAATATGAGGGACGACGTTTAAGAAATAATTTAGGAACATCATCAGGCTTTTATGTTCAATCAATGTAACTTTACGCGCTTCTTATTCCATTTCCCTCACTTTCTCAACCATGGTCCTGTTCATCAGCTCCGCAAACGTCAGTCACAGAGGTCTTCTTCCACTCGAATGCCAGAGTGACGTATCCAACCCTAACTCATGCCCGAGACACTGAAGATGCCAGATCTTCATTATCCCCGATATGTTAACCTCCCCAAATAGCTCCTCCAACTCTCTGTTGTAGCGCTTTCTCCATTCTTCTATAAATCAGTGCTAAAGATTTTTCTCAGAACTTCCCGATCAAAATCCAGGAACCTCTGACATTCCATTCTAACACTCCGGATTCAGCAGACTATATAGAATTTTATATTATATATAGAAAGACGAGTTGTGTTAGGGGCTTATAAATAAGTAACTTGAGGCCCATCGAGAGATTCAACTTTGCCCATAGTTGTAATGTTACGAATGCTGGACCGGTGACTATGAATCTTGCAAAAAACTTATGTTAACCTATAGTAGCATCTTCTGAGACGTATAGTAGCATCTTGTGGTTTTATGCGTGCAATGGTATTTTATTATTAATTACAAGTATAAGTGAATAATTGTTTCTCCTCAGGGTATGAGGCGCTCAAATTGAGAAGACATGTCAATAAATAATTTTTAATCACTTTTAATTTTCTACAATACTACAATAATCTGCTTATTGAAAATATACTATTTGGTGGTAAAAAATATGTCTGTATCATTTGTATTCTTAATGAAATTGATAAATATTGTTTAAAGACAAATGGCCTCATATGCCACAAAGACTAAAAAGAAATATATATATTAACAGGAACAGGAGATGAATGGCACCAAAAAACAAAAACTTTTTAAAACCCCTCGGCCCCCCCCCCCCCGAAAAAAATGGGGGAACCAGAAATAAATATTAAAAGATATTTTTCTTTTAATAATGAGCTTTTGTTAATTATGCTTAGGCTACAAAATAACCTGACAGCGCCACATCAATAGTTGAAGATTGTATTTTATTAAATGCCTACAAAGCCAGATGACCCACTGGCTCATAGTATTGGCATACAAGTCGGTCAATCTGGCGGTCAAACTCAAGAGAGGTAATATAATATTTATTTTAATTATCATAAAATATTCATTCATGGCTGTTTGAAAGTTTACCTAGAAGGCTTCCTTATTAATTTTTACCCTAAACTGTTGATTTTTATGATTGTGAACCTTGTAAGGCCCGAAATCCGCTATTTGTATTCATAGAATTAAATAAATACAAGAGATTTCGATTTAATTATAATCCCTTTTACCCTATAAAGAGGAAAAATATAAACGTTTTAAGATCTAATCTCGCCAAGTTATTAGCTAATATATTATTCATTAATTGAACGAGAGGTTTCAATTTATTATTAATAATATCCAGATAAGGGGAGATGTGAGAAATGAAGTTGCCAGGCCGGCATTCTTTAATAAGAAATAATTGTGTCTTATGGTAGAGATTGATTTAATTTAAAAAAATAAAAATTCTCATGGGAAAATAATCAAGGTTATATAATAAATATTTAAATATTTCGAGGCAAATAAATCCTATTATAAATTAAGTGAAAATTAAAAATAGATGTATTTTGATTGGTTTCAAGGTAGAAGGAATATAATTAATTTTCATTTGGATGATATAGGAAGCAATAACTAAATAGGCATTGAAGTTGTAAAGCTTTCCCATTTTTCAAAATCAAAGACTGGGAATTTGAAATATGAGGGTTATTAAATATTTGGACTTCAGTTTTTGTTTAAGTCTTTTTGGCATCTGAGTCCTTATATAAATGAAGTTAAACAAAACAATTTTCAGGTACCTATATTTATTTATTTTTATTTATTACGGATTTGGTCTAGTGCTTAACATGCTGGCCATTTGTACCCAGAGTCGTGGGTTCGGATCTCATATGGATACCAAATGGTTTAAATAAACGTGCCTGGTCCCCAAATCATAATAATATTAATAGTGATTATGGTAAAAAAAAGTCTATATGGCCTAAGATGCCGAAAAGATTAAAAAAAAAAGATTTGCCTCAGGGCATGGATTACCAATGATGACATTGCGATTTTTATTTTATTTTTTTTTAATCAAACATATTAGCCCTAATAATAAATTTTGACCGTAGGACAAGAAAAAGTTTCTGCTCGTGAGGTAAACGTTGATTGGAAAATACTATTTTTTTTACAGTAACTCGTTGTGCTCTACTACTTTAAATATACGAAATATCACAGTTTGAATTTTGTATTCCCCTGATAATGATGATAAGATAAATTTAAAAATTATTATATTAAATATAATAGTAATTTCATAATCTTCAATTTATAAATAGGTATTTACAGTAGAATATTAACATTTCATTTAAGAATATTAATAGGAGATAAAAATAAACTTTTACCACCCTCTTGCTGGAAAGATTTTTGCGAGCACTCATGGTTGACACAATTGGTAAGTATTGTTATTTCTATAGTTTATTACAAAAAATGATATTGTTATAGAGGAAATTGTTATTAAAAAAAAAAATCCTTCCCCCTAATCAACTGAGAAATTTATGAAAGTTACTTTGCTCAGGGGCAGTGAGTGTGAATTGGTTTGGTGAACATATTAATATTGTAAAAGCGTGTGAAAATATTCAGTAGAAATGTCCGTTCTGACCTGTCAGGCCCTAAACAGCATTCTAAGACATGACATGCCCTGAATGAGATTCGAAATCGGATGACATTGAGCGATTGTACAAAATCATTCGACAAAAGAAGCCAAAAAAAAAGGAAAAAAATAAACCAGGCTTGTTTATATTTATTGAAAAAAAATTCCTGGATAAGGGAATATCTTCTATATATATAAAAATGAAATGGGAAAAATGTATGTATGTATATGTTCTATAGAAATCCACAATTTTCAATAAATCTATTTGAAATTAAGTACACATATAGTACATGGACCAGGGAGTAACGTAGTAATAATTTGAATCTCTAAATATTTCTGGGGAATTAATTATAATCAAATTTCTTCAATATGGGACACAAAAACTACATGATGGTTTGGAAATTAGAGGCAGTTGGTAGCTCTGAGAGTCAGCTTTCCAGGAATACTCCTAGGTTTTCTATGAAGTACAAGAGTAAAGTGGTCTTCAGAAGATTTCAATGGTAAAATGAGAATATAGAGCATCTAAAAAATAATTGATTTTTGAATTTTATTAAAAATCGTTGGAGCGAATTTTGAGAAAATAGAAAAAAACAATAAGAGGCTAAAGGAGCAGACAGCCAGGTAGTTATTCTCCACGAATTGAAACTCTGTTCAGGAAACAGTTTCCGTTTTAATGAAATATAACCATCATCAGACCATTTATTGAAAAAGTGCATCAGTAAAGTACTAGTACTCTTTGGTCGATTTTGTTCAAAAGCTTCTTGTCACGTCCCATGGGGGTGTCTTACGCCCGAGGCGAGCAAGGGGGTTCAGAGGGAGCAACCCCCTCGCTAGGGGGCCGAAGGCGGGCTTTGCGACTAGTTTTATATAAAAGAAAAATTACGAATTGTTGTCAACGTTTTGAAACAATTATTTTTTTCACATTTGCTGCCTAAACAAAAGCAAATTTCTTCAATCAATTTATTAATTTCCCAAAGCACTTTGATAAATTAAATTTTTAAATTTTGTTTATTATTCCGGCAGAAAGATTTTAATATTTGGGTTAAAAAAAAAAAAAAAAAAATTATTTATTCGATCATAAAATTGGCTATAAAAATTGACTCTAGTGTCACATAAATAACAATTAAAAACTCATAAATATTATATATACAAATTTTAAAATTAAAAAAATACATATTTAGACTTAATAAATTTAGTTCAAATAATTTGACCCTGACTGTCATTTGTATGTTACTAAAAAAAATTAGTAGAGTAAATTCTTTGCAAAGTAGGAAATAGTTTTAATAGGTTTAAAAATAGTATAAATTATGTTCTGTTAATTAGTAAATAAGCTCTTAATACAAATAATTCCAGAAGGAGTTATTTCCTATAATAGGAATGTATAAATAAAAAACAATTTCTCTCTGGAGCCTATAGGCTCCTATAGGAGCCCCTTTCAAATACAATATATTTCCGAAGAAGGGCATAAAAAAACTGCTGAAACATCGCAACTAAAATATTAAATAATTTCAAGAATTAAAAAAAAAATAGATTCCGAAAAATTTAAAACAGTATTAAAAAAAATCACTTTAATAAAGATTAAAAATCGAGTGTTAAAATCATTAGTATCTGCGGGTCATTTACTATGTAGATAGTAAGTCGTCGCTGCGTAGGAGTGAATATAGTATATGGCCTGTGTGGATTCGATTTAGCAACTTCCCACACCGAAGCATTTGATTTGATAAATACGCGAAAAAAAAACACTCATATTTTATTCTAGAGATTGCAAAAAAAAAAAAATTCTTTCTATCAATTTATTAACTCGTATTTTTTTCGGTTAAACAGAAATATGAAATGGATAATGGTGTTTATTTAAAAAGTGAAACCCTTCAAAGAGAAAACATGCCATTAAATTTCAGGCCATTTAGAATTTTTGTAATTCCTGATTATATTTAGTTAGTGCTTCTTAGGTTTCTTCACTTCTAATTAATTAGCTATCCCTCGGATAAGCTAGTTGACTATGACTTTCGAGTCTTTTCAAATCTGGTTAAGCTAAATGATATGATTAAAAAAGAGCCCAGATCGTAGTTAGTGAGCTAAGACCCAAAGTTCGGTATAAGGCTTAATTAAGGGATGAAATTAGAAACGAAAGCCTTGTTTATTTAATTTTTTGGAAATTTTTAAATTTTTGTTAAAATATTAATTTGCGCTCGGGCCTTGGTGAGGTGGTTAACGTGCTGGCCATTTGTACCAAGGGTCGCGAGTTCGCATCCCGTTCCAGCCCAGACAGCTTGAAATATTTCAGGATTATTGCAGAAATATCGCGAATCTTGCATAAATTGACAATATTGCAGGAATAGTGCACCAATATTGCAAATTTTGCAAAATATTGGTAATATTGCAGGGGTAATATTCCTATGTCCGCCTTTTTGCAACATTGCAGTAATATTGCGGTAATATTGAGAGACCTTAAAGGAATTTAAAAAAAAAAAAATTAATCAGTATTAATTATTTAATTTAGTAATAGAATTTAAAAATTATGGCTTTAATAAGCTGATACAGATATAAACTATGACAAACGAAATATACTATATTAGAGGGTCCAGGCACATTTGTTTATACCATTTGGTATTTAAATGCAGGGCCGGAACTACGAGATTTTTTAGGGGGGCAAAATTTAATTTGCTGCTCCCTCCTTAAAATTTTCCCGGGCAAATGCACCAACTGCCCCCTCCCCCTAGATCCGGTCCTGTTCAAATGATTTAAATAAATATTCATCGGCTGCCTGGGATCCGAACCCGCGCCCCGTGGCTTCCAGACTTGATTTTGCCATCTCGGCCACGGGAGAACAAACAAAAACATATACTGTAATAAACATGACTTTTTTAAAGTCTTCGGCATCTTAGGCCATTTAGACTGTAACGATACTCTTTATTTAAATAAGATATATTAGGGAGCCCAGGCACATTTAAATAATGTAATTTATTTATTACAATTTTGCATTTATCTACTTTAAAGTGTGTTTGGGTGTATGTGTTTGTGTGTATGTGAATGAACGAACCGGGTGTGAATAAATCAATTTAATATTTCCGGCACACAAGCGACGGCCGCGGCGGCTATTTCTAAGATTATCCAAGAGACCCAGAGAGGATCTTATGAATATATATCTCTACGTGTGGTTCCTTATATATATTATATATATATATATATATATATATATATATTTATTTTATATATATATATATATATAAATGTGTGTGTGTGTATGTTATCTGACCTCATTTGACCCCAAGAGCCATCGTGAATGGAGAGGAGAGAGATGACACGCCAAACGCCGTTGATCCAACCCACCAATGCACATGTCCACTCCCATATTTATATTTTGAATTTTAATTAATGTTGATTCAAGATTAAAACTTTTTTTTTCTTTATTTTATCAATTTTTGATAAAATAAATAGAGGAAGGAAAAAAAAATTTCTCCGTTTAATATTTGATCTGAATTGCAAATTTTTTTTTTAATAGTATTATTTCTTCCTAATTTATAATAGGTCTACGCAGTGGCGTATCCAGGGGGGCCCAGGGGGGCCGGGCCCCCCCCAAAGCCTTCTCCAAAACAAAAAAATACCTATTGTTTTCCCTAATGATTTTTCTTTTTTTAATAATTATTTTATTAACTCTCATAAATTCTAAAATCTAACAAAAAACTTATAAATAATTGAAAAAATCTCTAATATTTATGAATTTTGTATTAAAATAATTTTTTATTTCAAGGAAAAAAAAATTTTTTTATTTGTTTTTTATTTATAATTATTATTATATTATCTAAAAAATTTCTCCACTTTAAGTTTCTTGGAGAAGGGGGGGTTCATAAAACTTTGGGCCCCCCAAGCAGAAATCCTGGCTACGCTACTGGGTCTACGTGTTATTTTTCTTTTTTTTTCGACGTCAGAAATTAGTATAATGTTACAAGAAATTTATTAAAGTATGATTTATAAAAAAGAAATACGGAAATTAAGTTTTTTTTCGCTCAGGACGTTAATTGAATATAAAAATTATAAATACTAATCAGGAACTTTGCAACCAGGAGATTAAATAAAAAAATATTTAATTAATTTTTTATTCGATGACGTTTCGATCGTCAATCGCGACCTTCAACAGGGCAAATATTGTCAATTATACAAGATCTTAGGTATTTTAATGTTCATTGCAATCATATAGAATTTCTTTTTACTTTGATATGTACAAAAATTATCAATTAGAGACCCCGAGTAGCAAGTAAATGAAAATTTTTGTACATATCAAAGTAAAAAGAAATTGTATATGATTTCTTCTTAATTTATAATAGGTCTACGTGTTATTTTTCCACAACATTAAAATACTTAAGGTCTTGTATAATTGATAATATTTGCCCTGATGAAGGTCGTGATTGAAGACCGAAACGTCGGCGAATAAAAATTCAAGTTTTTCTATTTAATCTCCTGGCTGCCTGCAAAGTTTTTGTAAATCCTGATTAAATCTCCACAGCCATAAAACATTAAGATTATAAATACTGTACATATTAATGAAAATGTCGTCAATTATACATCATAAATTAATTATTTTTACAAAATTGAGTATAAAAAATTTAACTAAAGATTTGTATAGATTATTTAACAACAAAACTTTGCTAAATAATTAATTATCAAGTTAGCATAAATTTTAATTTTAAATGATAATGATATAAAAATAGTTTCTGATAATGTCAAATGAGTTCATGAATATGTTTTATGTTGGTGTTAAATAATTTTTGTTTTATAATAAAATAAATACTCTATTTTCCTCAGAGATAAAAAAAGGTAGGTAGCTAAAATAAATATTTAATTAAGATGTGACAAACATCAATCACCTCTTTCCGTATCAAAATTTATAAAAATGAACAAATCGCGATTCTTGCCACCATTGGGGCGTTAAAATAATATATAATACAAATAGAAATTTTGATCACACCAGTACCCCTCCCCCTCTCACTCTCAAAAACGAGGTCAGAATCCGCCCTTGAGATAGATGATATATTGGCACAAAATTACTTAAATAATAAAAATACTTTTAAAAATATATTTAACCTAAGATTGGGAATATGAAAAGCTCTTAGAGCATACTAATTTCTTCCAAGAAGGATCTTCTAAATTAGGCTAATGGACAGAAAATATCAAAGAAATATTTAGAGTGGCTTGTAATTTCATGGATCATCTAAAAAAAAAAATTACAATATTTATATTCTTTCCCACATATGATAAGATTAGCCTGTCTCTAGTGAGAAATAAATTTTTTTCCCTATCCATGAGAGTTTAAAATAAAATCTGGTGTGAATTAACTCACAACAGATTTTAGTATCGGGATTTATTTAGTTTAGCATCTTAGTTCCAAACCCATTTTAAATGTTGACTGCTTGAAATAAACTATGATTATTTTTCAAAATTTTAATCCCATATTTGGATATTTTATACACAATAGAGAATCTTAAATAAATACAAAATTTCATAAGAAATGAAAATTGAATGTGTAAAAAGTTCCAAAAGGGACAGATCCCATTTTGAATCGAAATTAACATACAAATCCCCATAGAGATTTTACATTGGCTCTATGGAAGGAAAATGAATTTGAAAAATCTGAAATACTACATCAGTGTACTTCAAACAATTTTCAGGGCAAAACTTTACTGATATACTTTTTAAAAAGCATCTAAAAAAAAGTTGATTTATGAATTTTACTCAAAATCTTTGGAGTCAATTTTGAGAAAATTGAAAAATACTGAAAAAGTACTTCAGTACAGAACTAGTACCTTTTGGCCGATTTTATTCAGATGCTTATTTTAACTGTCCAGAAGGGTATCTTATTTAAATATAAAATTTCAACCTAATAGCTCATTTCCATCATGCTTAAAATCATTACACACAGGCGCACAGATCAATTTACGAGACCATGAGCGTAGCTAGAGAATTTGGCTGGGGGGGAGCATGGGACCAGCTATCCTCTGGGGGGCCTGGAAAGCCCCATATTATCTCAATTTTTCTTGGGGCAGGGAGCTTTCTGGGGGGGGGGGCACGAGCCTTCTAGGGGGGGGGGCAGACCCCCCGGCATCCCTCTTTAAGTTACGCCCATGTACGAGACCCATTTTTTGGGACTCAGGGGACTTCAAAACATTTATTTCCATCAAAATCTCGGAATGAGCAATGAAAATCAATCAATAAATTAAACCTTATCTCTCCTAATGAAAAATCAAGACGGGGAGTGCATAAGCATAATTTAATATTAATACACTCGTCGTATGACAAAAAAAATTATTCCATTTTCTAAAACTTATCCTGATAAGTATCCAAAATTGTTAATTGTAAAACAGGAATTTGTTTTATTAATAACTAACCTATATTCCCTTCAAAATGTGATTTCCTTCGTTTCTACATTAAATAACTATATATCTATCTATACCCTTAAATGTCTTCCAAAACAACCCATAAAAAGTTAAATGACAAACATTAATGGCTAAATCATTTGTAAATAAAAAAAAAAAAACATGCATTTCGTATTTAGATTAAGGTCGACGTGAATCCGGAAATAAATTACTAATAAGGTGTTAAAAATAGAAAATCCGGAGACCGATATGGAAGTGAAAAAAAAAAATGAAATATAGAAATAGCATTAAAAAAAATCGCATCTATTTTTGCATGAATATTAGCACTTTATTTATTTATCCAGTTAACTAATTATAGAGCTCTATCAAAGAAGAGAAAATAAATAAATAAAGAAGTCTTGGCAAAAAGTTATTTTGATGATTATTAAAATGGTTTCAAATCTATAATTAATTTTTTAAAGTGAACTTTTTTACGAATGGTAAAAAATTCGAATTCTGCCTATCAAAACGCTACGAAACGATGCGAAAGAAAAACGAAAGAATGGGGGGGGGGGTACCTTTTACTTTTTCTTGTCTATATATAACCGTATATGTTATTAATATACAGTATATAAAGAGAAAGTATTAGATTCATGTCAAAAATTCGATGTCGAGATTTTGATGGAAATACATGTATTGAGGTGAGGTCTCATGGGTCCAGAAAAGTGGGTCCCGCAAAATGTTCTGTCTGAAATCAATTTAATTTGAAAATTGAAATTTTATATTTAAGTTAACAGGTAGCGGTAACAAAAGGCGCGGATATAATCTTTTAAATAAAATCAGCCCAAGAGTATTAGTCTTCTTCTGTCCTCGCCCTTATTATTCCCGCGGTGCGGGGTCGGCGGACCCTATTCTCCCTCTCCGCTCCCCCTATCCAATGCTGTTGTCTCCGACAGGCCAAGCTCGGTTAAATCTCTCCTGACCCGGTGAAGCCAAGTCATCCAAGAGTATTAGTACTTTACTGAAATATTTTTAAGTTTTTTTTTCGATTTTCTCAAAATCCGCTCTAACGATTTGATTAGAGTTCATATATCAAATATTTTTTTTAGATACTCTTTAAAATGTATATTCTCATTTTCCCCTTGAAATTGTTTGAAGCACTTTACTTTTATACTTTTTTTTAACACACAAACACATACACACAGTCTTTTCGGCAACTCAGGCCATACAAGACTAAACAATAGGACCTACTCGTATTTTTAATAATATATACCATATATTATATATATTGGGAATCCAGACATATTTATTTAAGCCATTTAATATCCAAACGGCTTAAATAAAATCATCGGACTGCCTGGAATCCGAACCCGCGTTCCTTGGTATAGAAGGCCAGCACGCTAGCAACTACACCAAGGCCCGACGGCACTTTTGTACTCTACAATTGTTAGAAAAGATCAAAGAAATGGTTGTCAAGGTAACAAAATATAAATATCTTCCCATACTTATAAATTTTACATCTTGATATTCGAATGTACGGTACTGTCGGAAACTAAATCTATGTTGACACAAAAAATCTGGGGTGACAAGCAAAGAACACAACTTTCAATCACCAAAGTTAAGAGAAAGTTATGTGCCAGCCACACCAGATTTTTTCCTAGTAATTAGTGATGAATTTAATAAATGTCTGAAGATTACATCATTTACTTTCCAATTGATTCAGATATCGAGTTCCGTGAGAAAAATCATCTAAAAAAATTATTATTTTTTTTTCTTTTTCTTTCATATATAGAGATCACTTTCAAATATGGCGGTTGATCAGTGAGAGAGAGAGGAGGTAATGAGAATATTATCATAGGGAAAAACAATTAGCCTTTGAACTGGGACAGACAGACTAACGGGATTGTTTCGTTTTGATAAAGACACTCGGGATTTTTTCTAATTCCTTTTCATGAATATCGGCTTTCTCCATTTCAAGATAGTAACAGACTTCTTAAATAAAAATATTTAAATCCTTCTACTTTCCACTTTTATTTTGTGTTTATTCCTTTAAAAGTATTATCTAAAGCCGGGTCCACACTATGTAACAAAACAGGAAACATAACAAGTTAAGTAACAAATTTGTTGTACCACTTTGTTTTATAACTTGTTAAATAATAGCAGAGACATCCAGACCATGTAACAAAACAAAATGAGTAGGACCTATGTGGAAGCTGTTATTTAGTATTTAGTAATTAAAATGACCTCAAACGTAGAGGAAGTGATTTTGGCAGCAGCAGCTTGCGTGATTTTATGTAGGCGGCGGGGAAATAATCGAAGATTTTGGGTACGGCCATCGTTAAGAGCTTGAGGCACATATAGTGGGACAGCTCTTTTACATGATTTAACAATGGATGACGTTGACCCATTGTCAGGAAACATTACATGTGACGGTAGTTTTAAAACTTCCTCAGGATGACAAGTTCTGATTTTGATTTTCTTATAAATGAAATTGGCCATAAAATAGACAAAAAAGACACAACCTTTCGAGATGCAATATGCAGATTTAATAACAAGTGAACAAGTGTGGACGAGTCGCAGCGTGTTATAAAACCAAGTTTTATAACTTTCTTTGATCTTTACCGACACTTGGTGGATAACATAAAACTTGTAATATAACAAGAAAATTGTTGTATCACATTGTAATTTATAACATTTTTACTTGAATTTCTCTAACAAGTTATAATACTTTGTCATATAACCTGTTTTGTTTCATAGTGTGGACCCGGCTTAAGAATCGAAATGGAAAATGTGAAACACGTTCTAGGCAAAGAATAATCTTATTAGGGCCGGTTGCTTCACTTCTAATTATCTAGCTATCCTTCGGACATGCTAGTTGACATGATATTCGAGTTTTTCATATGATTAAAAAAGAGCCCAAGTTGGAGTTAGTTATTAAAGTCCCAAAGTTCCGTATAAGGTTTAACTAAGAGATGAAATTAGAATTAGAATTAGAATTTTATTTTAGAATTTTTTTTGAAATTTTTAAATTTTTGTTAAAAAATTAATTAGTTTTAACTTTTAATAATTTTTATAAATGATGTCTTTTTTTACTTCAGAAAACTTTCTTTATACCTCTGATAGCTAATTATATGTGAAAAAACTTTTTTCAACTTGAAGATTAAGCGTGTTCTTGTTTACTATATCGATTTTCTATCTGTCGGATAAGTTTGCTAGTTGACTAGAACCGGCTAGCCTTAATCGGATAAGTGATAAAATTTTTTGATTAAATCTCTCCTCTTATTTATTTATGTATGCATTTTTTGTTAGTCCCATTTTAAATTACAGTTTTATTACTCCTGACTTTCGGGTCGTTTCAGATCTTGTTAAATTTAATAAAAGGTTAAATAAGCTTAAAACAAAGCCTCGTGATTTATGCTTAACTTGGGAGAGGTGAGATCAGGAATACAAAACTCTCATGAACTGTGAATTTACTACTTGTTTCGGGATGTATATTTTCATATTTGAAAATGTATAAAAACAATAAATGTACAGAATATAATTTTTCACCGGACCCGAAGAGGGATTTTTTGATCCTTGCTTAATTTGCCCCTGGCTTGTTTTGACTAAAAATTTTTAACTTTTTTTTGTTCTCTTGTTATCTGTTTATATCGGAATCCCTATTTTATTAATTAACTAATTTAGCTATTTTTTATTTTTTAATGTGAGAATAAAATATGGATATAATAGAGGAATGGAGATATTCGCCAAATTGGAATGATCCAGGTTCAATAAAATTCCCAGAATAAGACGTTTCGGCCTAAAATAAATTCACCGAAACGTCTTATTCTAGAAATTTTATTGAACCTGGATCATTCCAATTTGGCTGAATATCTCCATTCCTCTATTATAATCGCATCACAGCAAATAAAAAAGCAAATAAAATATGAAGTTAATTATTTATCAAGTAGCAATAAATCTGACCTAGAGTTAGCACTGCTTTTTTTTATAATCATCAAAGGCTAAGGTTGTTTAATATTCCGTTTTTATTTGTTATACTCTTTAAATTTGGTACTTGACTCGGAGGGATGAATGGTTGGGATTAGAAGTATCCCAAACTTTAGAAACCTTTTTTTTTTTTAAGAAAGGCAATATTTTACTTAGTCTTTGTTTGCATAAATGTAACTTTTGTTTATAACATTTACATGTCAACATTAATAAATTAGAACTGAAAAATGCGCCTTGTTCTGTGCTCATTAAAAGACTTGATAAAATAGATCCTCTTCATTTTTTTTTTTAATTTACTTTTCAAAATTAATTTTATTTTGATAAATATTTTTTTTTTAAGCATTATGTTGAACATTTTCAACTAATCTTATCAGTAAATACGATAGTTTTATTTTTATTTTGTTGTATGTCCCCATTGATGCTGAATTAAGATAAGAAATGAAGATGAGCTTTTAATTTTGGCAACACATTAAAGACTTGCCTATTTATTTACTAAAAAAATATTTTCTACTTTAATGAATCAATCAATAGCCTTATCACATATTCAGGGGCTCTGTGTTTATTTTAACATTAAAATCTTGTTTATACTCCGAGCTTATATAAATATATCAACAAAAAAAAAACCGCTTAACAAAAAAAATATACAAAAGAATATTGTATATTTATCTTCTCCTGAAGAAAATTTAATTTTAAGTTCAATAACGCGATTTTTTTTAGTATTTTAAATATTTACATACGTTAATTTTCTTATTATATAATGAGCTTATCGACAAAAGAATTAAAAAATAGATTATATGAAGTTTTTATACGATTCTATTTACTTCTTAAGAGTGTTTTAATGAACATTCAAAATTGACTTCTTACTTCGCCTGATTTTTCCCGCAGCGCGGTGTCGGCGGAATTTGTCCTTCAAGGGTTTTTGCGAACGGGAAGGAATAGAACAGGCCAGCCCGTCGCACGGTCTGACGCCTGATGAAAATATAGAAGGGAAGAGACTGACATGCAAAGAACAGTACTGCCAGTCCCAGCTAGGGCAGCTCGTGGTCGCCATCCACGTACCCACAAGATGTGGGCCCCTGAGCAAACATTCAAAATTGACTCTTCTCTTTAATAAAATAACAATTATCTCTCCCTGAATTGACAATTAGGGCTATTCCTAAAATAAATAAACTAATATTTCCACCCCATCACAAAAAGTTCCATTGACCCGATACGCAGAGTTCATTCACAGCTGTTTTAATAGATAATTTTAATGCGTAATGTTCTAAGTATTGTTTACATGTACTGGCGCCATTAGAGAAGGCCTTAGTGCAAATAAACAAGTGCCCTGTTATTAGAACTAATATATCAATTCACACTTAAATAAAAATCTAGCTCCTTTGAAAAGAATGTCTGTTAAAAAAAAATTATATTGTCTTATTTCGGAGGGAGGGGGGGGGGGGATTTTATGTCTTAAACTACACCATATCTGTGTACGTCTCGTCTCTATATTGAGATTCAATTGTGTTATCTTCTCTTCTATATACTGTACAGTCGACTCTCGATAATTCGAAATCCAAGGGACCAGAAGAATTGTTGAGGTTTTGAATTATCAAGAAAGAAAAAAAAATTCGAATTATGTAGAGTTTTTATTCTATTTTTGAAAATATATATAAACTTAGAAAGTGCAGTGTTTAAAAAAGTGTATTCACATTGGATAAATAATCCAAATATATTAATTTATAAATAATAAGGCTCCTCCGGGGAGGCCTCCTAAAAAAGCCAATTGGTACTCTAAGTATGCTCGAGAGAGAAACGTTCTCGAGAAGGTTATAGAAAATAATAGCGACAACTGCTAATCACTTCGAGACGCCGCCCGCCAGGGCCAAGGCGCGGGTAGTAGAAAGATAATTTGAACGTTAATCTAAATATTAAGAATACCGAAATATTTTAATAAAGTTTGGGCAGCGCCGGGAGCAAACTATCTATTTAAATTGCAGCCTTGGTCAACCACTCAATTATATTTATATTAAAATGTTTCAAGATGTAAACGGATAGGAGGCACTTAATCCTTTATGTGTATTTTCGACTCTTCGTTTACTATTTATTCCTGACCTGTTTTCAGAAGTAATAATTTTTATTTGAAAATGACACAAACAAGATGAAAGCGGGATACGTGAGCTTTACTTGTATCTCTTAACGAGCTTCACTCCTAAAAGTGTGAGAGTCAGTGACTGAGTGTGCGTTTGTGTGTGTTTGTAGGGTTCAAAGACTCGATGTCTCCTAAGGCAAAAGACCTTAGCTAGTCACTTCTGATAAGATTTTCTCCCTATGATCTATTTGCTTAAGAGGAGAAATCTAATTCAAACAAATGAGTTTTCTATTTTTTCCATTTTTTTTTATCTGTAAATAATTTTTCACTATAGGTCTACATTTTATTAGAGCTGGTATTTCAGCTATAATAAAATTTATAGTGCCCGAAACGTCTGGACATTCAAAGGGAATCGAGAGCGTTTTTATTTCTTGGCTGCCTGCATTTATATCTTTCCTCATTATAGTGAAAAATCCATTTAAATTAACATTTGTTTAAATTACAATTACACGAAAAAAACAGCAATTATCGGTCTATTTAATTATTTTTTCGTGTTAAAATTAAATAATAGACAAAATAGTAACTTTTAGTCATTGGCGTTGTTAGAGAGCTCTATATCAGGCGGACCTTTTTTTTAGAGGCGGTAATTTTGTCTTAGATTCCAAAAAAAAGGAGAAAATGAATTCACATTCATTTAAATTAATTGGTATAATATTCAAAAATAAATTTCATCAAAAACATATAACCAAGTATTTATTTATTTCTTTATTTATAAATTTCATCGCTTAGAACAATAATCGAACCACTAACAATAAAGGCGGCTACACACGTAACTGCAAACTTGACAAGCATGCATGTGCAATCTTTTTGTACAAACAAACTGTAGCGTCTGTAGGAAAATTTTGCGCAAGGATTTTAATTCTGCAAGCCACTTTATGCTCGATTAAATTTTAATCATGCACAAGCAGGGACGTATATAAGGAAGGGGCCGAGGCCTCCCACCCCCGAAATTTTTCAATGAAACTTGTATACAAAAAAAAGTGAAATGATATTTGCAACAGGGAAAAATGGAGGGATTTGTGAGTTACGAGGAAAAACTTTACTACAAAAAAAAAAATAATAATAATAATAAATAAAAGGTAAAACGGAAAAATGTGTCTTTGAGAGGGTTGTGCCCCTGTGCACAAGCATATTTGCTCAAGCAAAACTTTTTATAGGCACTTCCGCCATTTTATAGTTGTCTTGATACGTATTTGATATTTATTTAATAAATATTAATTCATTTTAAATATTAATATTTATTGAGTGTTTAAAGCAAGTGATTATTTCTTATTATTTTCGAGTAAATAACATTTTGTTTCGCTTTGTTTTAGGTTAATTTTCGGCATAAGCATGCTTGTGCCGTGTGATGCCGAAGGGAATTTGTGCATGCTTGTACAAAAAGATTGCACATGCATGCTTGTCAAGTTTGCAGTTACGTATGTAACTTAAGGTGAAGCGAGACATTTATCTCAAATCCAGCAGAAAAAATTTTATTTATCTAATTCAAAAAGAAAGACGAAAAATATAATTAAAAAAAAGTATAAAAAGAAAAATAAAAAATTAGTTGATCTGAAAATTAAAGTTGACAAAATTCTATTTTCCCACTAGATTCATAACTCATATTTATTTTAACAAAACGTAATGAACTTCTAGGAATATGACGTATGTTTCTAATAGAAATAAATATGTGTAAATAATGATGATCTAATGAATCTACTAATTTTGAATCCATTCCACAATTGTTATTTGATATTTAACGTGTAAATTTAAATAGAAAATTATTTTCTCTTACCTAAGGTATTTTTTCCACTTCATAAATTATTAGGGATTTGAAATAATAATCAGAAGAAGTAGTTAAATGGTAGGCCAACTCACCTAGAACAAAAGAAAAAAATATTAAGAATAAAGTATAAAACAGATTAAAACCTTAGTCAAAAGATAAGAAATAGGGATTGAAAAAAAATCTCTAAATAAATGAAAAAAATATAATTTTGTTAACTGGAAGTTGGGCGCTAATTTCGACCAATTGCTTAAGAGCTACTCTTAAGAATAAATTTAATCAATTTAATTGAAATTGATCGAGAAATTAATTTAGGTGAACTACCAGCAACATCAATTAATTTCCAAACTGTAGGCCTACTAATCTCTACAACAGATAGGTTGCCGAGCCCCTGTTCTACAAAGATATACAGTATAAACTTTATCTTTCTTTCATCATTAAAAGGAACTTAGTGAAAATAGAGGATTAGGTAGAAATATGAACGAAAGGGGAGTTAGAGATGTTAAGTTCACGGGTTGCCGGTAGATGGCTACGGCCAGAGGCCGGTTGGGTTTGAGGTACACGAAAGCGTCTCGGGTAAATAAACGGGGATCCCGATAGGAATTTCAAATAATAATAATAATTCTTTATTAATTATGATATGCATGTCGATTCTAGAAAAAATTTAGGAAAAAACGTGAACAGGTGTTACGGTATGAGTTAAACTAGTGATGTATTTGTTTTTATATTAAAAACATCTTAAAGGTCAGAAGTATAATCATTTAGAAGTTATCAATTTCTCTTTAAAAAAATTCCTCTATTTTTGTTTTTATTATAAATTAAACTTAAGATAAATAGCCAAGAGAGACAGATAATAAATATTGAATATGATAATAAAGAGGAGATATCAAATCATTTTTTTTTTTTTTTATCCTTTCAACTTTCCCAAAATAATTGATTGTCACATTAGAAGTTTTGACAAATAGAAATAGAGATTAGAATGTAGAATCTGTGCTAGTCTTGCCAAATTTGGTCAAGAAGCGGACCAAATGCCAAATACGTACCATCCATATCCATCCCTATTAAAGATTAAAAATTTACTCAAATAAAATAGATTGATTAAATTTATTAATTTAAAATCCAGATGTGATTTATATATTTATTTATTTATTCTTTGATCATTAACTCACATATTTTTACTTTCTCTTACCTATGATATATGTAATATATATATAGAGAGAAAGTATTGGATTCATGTCAAAAATTCGATGTCGAGATTTTGATGGATCTTCACGTTTTGAGGTCCCCTGAATCCAAAAAAGTGGTTTTCGCGACATGGTCTGTCTGTGTGTGGGTGTGTGGGTGTGTGGGTGTGTGGGTGTGTGGGTGGGTGTGTGTGTGTTCAATTTTAAGCATGAAAGAATTGAGCTACGAGGTTGAAATTTTATATTTAAGTTAAACATCTCCCGGGACCGGAAAAATAAGCTTTTAATCAAAATCGGCCAAAGAGTACTAGTACTTTACTGATGTACTTTTTCAGTTTTTTTCGATTTTCTCAAAATTTGCTCCAACGATTTTTTTTAAAATTCAAAAATCAATTATTTTTTAGATGCTCTTTAAAATGTATATTCTCATTTTGTGATTGAAATCTTCTGAAGACCACTTTACTCTTGTATTTCATAAGGAAGATAGGAGAAATGGTTGCCATGGTAACAAAATATAAATATTTTCCCACACTTATAAATTTTACATCTGAATTCATATGTTCCGTACTGTCGGGAACTAAATATATGTCGAAAAAAATCTGGTGTGACAAGCACAGAACACAACTTTCGATTACCGAAGGTAAGAGAAAGTTGTGTGCTGTGCGCCAGTCACACCAGATTTTTTATTTTTAAATCCGACATTTTGATTTTATTTAATGAGTTTTTTTTTTTTTTTTTTTTTGTTTGAAGAGTTATGTAAAATGTATTTAAAAAGTTATTTTAATTAAGAAAAAGTTGGTTCGTAATAGTGAGCGAATGCTCTATTAATATATCATTTATTTTTACATAGACATGAAGTAATGTATGTTTTTATCATTGAGGCTTTAAGACTAATAAGTAAATTAGATGTGATAAGAGTCAATGGCTTGCTTACAAATGTTTTTATTTCTAAAATTTATCTTCAAAAAAAAAAAAAAATAAATAAATAAATAAATAGGCCTAAATAAAAAAATAAAAAATATGAAAATGAAAAAAAATCTCTTGTTTTGACAAAATGAGATAATTTTATGAATTGAGTGCATAGTATGTGTAATCATGAATGTTATTTCGCATTAATTGAGATATGATGTCAAAATAGATGAACGTTTTAATGAACTTCTTTTTTTCGTTCTTAAACATTATAGAATCGATTTTTTTTTATGATGATTCGTTCAATTTGACTCGATCGTTCTTTTTTATTAGTTTCTTGCAATTTTTTTAAATTTTTAACCAACAAAGCCTAATTATGTTTTTACTATAGGCATGGGCGTAACTAGGGGGGTGCCGGGGGGGGCGCTCCTCACAGAAAGCTCCCTGCCCCAAGAAAAATTGAGAAAATATGGGGCTTCCCCCGGATGATAGCTGGTTCCATGCCCCCCCCTCCCCAGCGAGGATGGCTGCTCCCAGGCCCCCTCAGCCAAATTCTCTAGTTACGTCCATGATTATAGGTCTATTAAAAAAAAAATTTAGTGTGTGAACTTGGGCGTATCCAGCTCAAAACGAAAGGGAAGGGGCAAATTTTCTAATAACCATTTTATTATTTTATTAAATGCCACACTGGAGACAGGGGATAGCGTTATACGTAGTTTTTATCTTCTCACAGATGGCGTGAATTTTTCAGTTTTTTATTTGTATTTCAAGTTTGGCAGCTGCCCCCTCTTGCCCCGCTCTGGATACTCCCATGGAATTCAGTGGAATTATGGTATAAAAATACATAAGATCTTCTAAGATAGGAAACTGAAACCCACCTCATGAAAGTAATTATCCGGAGTAACCACAATGTGGTCAGATTCTGACACAAATAAATGAAGAGTCTAGAGATTAAGAAAAAATTTTCAGAGAAAGTCCCTTTCGAAAATTCAAATTTTACAAAAACATCTGAAAGAGCCATTTCAAAAGTTAAGAAAAATAAGTTGGAGGATGGGGGGGGGGGGGAGAGGCGGGCGGAAAGATATAGGGATATGAAAAAGTGTGTCAAATCAAAAAAGATCTATAAGGAAAATTGAGGCGTGGAAGTAACAGAGGGGAAATGTGCCATTTTTGAGATTTTCTGTTAGAAATGTACGATAGTATATATTGCATGTCCTGAGAAAGGGAATATGTGTATATCGAATTTGGAAGTTTCTGGGGTGCATTACTTAAACAGTTTTTCGCGATTATCTCGGACTCTAATTTTGGCACTTACCCCCTTTGGTACTTTCAGATCCTTCTATAGAAGAAATTGTTTAAATTGGAATTATGGTTTATAAATACAGATGAAAAAATATAGTAAATTAATAAACAATGAATGGACTTTGGTGTGTATGTGTCTCTCAATTTAAATATTCTCTTTTGCTGTGATTTTTTTTTTAATTTATTACAAATCAACTTGAAAAGAAAATATAAATTTTTTAAAAATTTCAAGGAATTCCCTCTCTTCATTTATCATCATTTGTGATTCATTCTTTGATTAAAATAAGAAAAAAAAATTTAATTTTTCTAAAATACCATCTTTGTTAGTTCACGTCCGTTTTAATTAAGACTTTGTAATGACAAATCTAATTCTGTCCCCCCTCCCTTTCCCTCTAATAAATTACCCAGAAGGTCACTAAGACTACGAACTCACTAAGAGCGCCTTTGAGCTTCTGCCTATGATCAATTGATTAAGATGTGATGACGTCATTACTACTACTGGCAGATTTCATTTCTTTTTTTTTATCATCTTTAACTTGCTACCAAGTCTTTAATTTATATATTAAAAGAGCCAATTTATCAATCTTAATCCATTTATTATTCTCTATTACAGCTACTTGTAAATATAATTATATAAATAAATGTGCTGTGTTGTAATGTAATGATATGTTGAAGAACGTTTTAATATTCAAGCTCATATGCTACTTAAAAACGATTTTGCATGAAAAATTATCTAATATAATTGTAATGACTGTTTAAAAAAATTTAATAGAGGTATAATCACTTTTAATAAAGATAATTTTTTTACTGGTTATTTTTAAATTTTTATAAGAAATTTAGGATTGGCTTAGAGCAGCGTTTCCCAAAGTGTGGGTCGCGATCCGGCACCGGGTCGTAGAAAAATTTTTCCGGGTTGCGAGAAAAAATTGTAAAAATACAAAAAATTTTCAATTTTTGTGTATGAAATAAACCAGCGGTTCCCAACCCATGGGCGCGGCCCAGTTGTGGGCCGCGGACTTCTAAGAAAAGATCAAAATTATATATATTTATATAAAATTATATATATACACTGGGTCTCAGAGTTTTTTTATACGGAAAAAGTGGGCCGCACATCAAAAATTACGGAAAAAGTGGGCCGCACATCAAAAAAGGTTGGGAACCACTGAAATAAACAATAGCCTGATTTTTATTAAAAAATAAAATTTGTATTGTAAATAAATTTTTTTTTCATCAGGGGGGTCTCGAAAAATTTTAAAATCTCGTACCGGGCCGCTGTCAAAAAAGTTTGAAAAACGCTGGCTTAGAGAAGTAAAAGAAATTTAACAAATTTTAGGTCTACAAAATTTGCAATTTCCTATGTCTAAGCGAACGGAGTCTTCCACTTGGCTACTCTCTCTACCTCAAAAGGCTTGGTTTGTGAATTTTAATAAATAATAGTGAATCAAATTTTTTTGAAGTGAAACGCACAAGTTTGATTTATGTCGTTGAAAGTGTTACGAAACGCTGCATTCTATCTTTCCAATGTCATGGGGTCTAGGTATATTAGACGGTAGCCTTATTGGCGGATTGGGGGGGAGAGATATAGATTAGGCTGGAGGGCGGTTCTCCCCCTCTATCGGTTCAATAAGATATAAGTGTGTAGCCTTTATCTCCTTGAAGCGCGTTAAATCCTCACGCAAGTCATCGTTTCATTATTAATGATTTCCCTAAATCGAGGAGGGTATAATCCCAGAAAATTTTCAATTTCCAAGGACGTCACGACGGAACAAGAACAAATTGGCTGTTGATGACTTTCTCTTACATATATATATATATAGGTCTATATATCCTAATATATTATAGTGACAAAGTATTGGATTCATGTCAAAAATTCGATGTCGAGATTTTGATGAATATACACATTTTGAGGTCCCCTGAATTCAAAAAAGTGTTTTTCGCGACATGGTCTATCTTGTGTGTGTGTGTGTGTGTGTTTGAGAATAAAATATGTCAACAACGATAAGAGCTACGAGGTTGAAATTTTATATTTAAGTTAACCAACCCCCCCTGGGACTTGACAAAATCGGCCAAACAGTACTAATACTTTACTGATGTACTTTTTCATTTTTTTTTTTTTTTTTTTTTTGATTTTCTCAAAATTCGCTCCAAAGATTTTGATTAAAATTCAAAAATAAATTATTTTTTACATGATCTTTAAAATGTATATTTTCATTTTGTCATTGAAATCTTTTGAAGCACACTTTACTCTTGTACTTCATAGAGAAGATAGGAGGAATGGTTGCCATGGTAACGAAATATAAATATTTTTCCATGTTTATCAATTTTACATCTTGAATTTTAATATATTGGCGGGGGCCCCCGGGTGTGGCGTAGTAGGTAGCGTGCCTACCTCCTTTACCAAACGTCGCGGGTTCGGACCCAGGCAGTCCGATGATTTTATTTAAGCCATTTGGATACCAGATGGCTTAAATAGAAATGCCTGAACCTACAATTTATATATTACTTACAACGGTTATCGTCTAAAGTCTTAAATGGCCTAAGTTGCCGAAAAGACTGTGTGAATGTGTGTGTGAGTGTGAGTGTGAATGAGAAAAAAGTGTGAATGTTTAAAAAAAAAAAAAAAAATATATTGGCGGGACCTAAATCACAAAAAATCTGGTGTGACAAGCACAGAACACAATTTTCTCTAACCTTGCTGTGCGATTATTCACACCAGATTTTTTACGTTTATATACAGCTTTACATAAAACAATGGAAAAAATAAATATTTTTAAAAATCATAATTTAAAATTAACAATAAAATATAATAAAGAACACATACTACAATAAGTGTCAAAAAGTTTTTTTTTTTCTTTTTTTAAGTTATAGTAAATACAATACTTTTATAAATCAATGAAAATTTATTATATTTATTTTAAAACATTTTCTTATCTATAATACTGATAGATTTATTTTTTTTAATTAGAACTTAATTTATTGATTCCTTTCGATTAATTGAAATTTTTTAACATTCAAATCGTGCTTTACTTAAAATGGATAATTTGTGAATTTAATTATTTTATTAAAACCAAAAAAGAAAATTAATTTTGACAAGTCATTTTTTTTAAGTCTAGAAGAGATTCTGACTAACCATCTCTTGAAAATAGCCTCAAAGCTCTCTCTATTAACAAGGAAAAAATGCGCTAAAAGTAAGAAGAAATAGATTTATTAAGCGACTCATTAAAAAAAAAAGCTTGAGTTGTAAGATAGATGATGTTAATTCAAATTAAGTTCTAATCACCACCTAGAATGGCATATTATCATTCAATTTAAAAATTTTTTTTAATAATCTAATTTGTCAATCAAATGTATTCGAAACTTGAATAAAATTTATATTCAAAAAAAAAAAAAAAACACCTTCTGATTAGATAATAATAACCTTCTGATTAATTTGGTAGATGAAAAGAAAAAAAAAAAATTAAAAAAACTTTTTGATCTTAATTTTCCTTTTTCAGAGTGACTTTTAATAAAAAATTTAAATAAATAAGATAAATCCAAATGTAGAGGTTTATTTTAAAACTGTATAATTAATAATGACGTCAAAATTATATTTGTATTTCTAATCTATAAATTTCATTATCAGAACATTTATTTTTAGGAAAAACAAAAAAAAAATTCAGATTTAAATTTGATAATAAGTTAGGAAAGTACGGGAAGTGTTCTTAATTGAGTCTCTGTTTTTCTAACAAAAAATTTTGCTTTCAAAATTTTTAAGTTAAACGGAATTATTATTTTTGTGCAAATTTTCTTCATTCATCAAAGATGTTCAGTTAACGTTTCGCTTCCAGGTTTGGACCATCGTCAAAACATTAGCCGAGGATTGATCAAACAAAGAAATTTCGCCGATTGCACACTTACTTAATTTGCATATCACTACTTTACACCATACAACCACTTGATACCTGATTATTTTTTTATTAAGCGTCAAGAGCCGCTACGCCATTTTTATTTGTTTTAGCGCGGTGTATTATATAACAAAAAAAAAAATATTTCATTTGATAGAGATCTCGCCGAGATTGACTAGATATTAAATATTATACAAGATTCCACTAAAAAAATAACGATGCTGATTGATTACTGGAGAGTAAGCAACCAACATGACCAGTTCTCTAATTATTATTCTTCCAAAAAGGATTACGAATGATCAATTATTAAATATATCAAAAAATAAGAGTTGCGTCTGCTTCAAAGAAACTCTGTGGCAATTTATCAAAAAATTCATTGTTGGGTTGATTGTTAAAAGAACAAATCTGGTGGTAATCGAAAGTTGTGTTCTGTGCTTGTCACACCAGATTTTTTGTGTCGACTTATATTTAGTTGCTGCCGATATATTAAAATTCAAGATGTAAAATTTATAAAAACATCAGAAAATATTTATATTTTGTTACGATTGCAACCATTTCTCCTATCTTTCCTATGAAGTACAAGAGTAAAGTATGCTTCAAAAGATTTCAAAAACAAAATGAGAATATACATATTAAAGAGATTCAAAAAAATAATTGATTTTTGAATTTTTTCAAAATCGATGGAACGAATTTTGAGAAAATCGAAAAAACTGAAAAAGTGCATCAGTCGGGGGGGGGGGGGTTAATTGACTGTCATAAAAATATTTGTGTCATATAAGCCGATAATTCGTTTGTCTGTTCTCATGAATATCTTCATAGCTTCTAGAATTTTAAAACGAAATGTTAAAACGGATCAAAATAGGAAAGAAAAGGCGAAGGACTGCCGCAGGCGGGCCCGAGCCAGATTCGAAGAGGGGGCCTAAGAGGGCGAAGCCCGCCGAGGGCGAGGTTTACGCAGTTGCCGAAATATTTGTTTTAGATGAACGTTTTTCGCTGCATAATGTTTTGAATTATTTTTAAAAATTATACGTAAAATAAGTTCAAATAAACACGAATGGGGCAAAAAGCATAAAAACTCAAAAAAAAACATAAAAAATCAATCTCAATACACTTAGTTTTGCGAAATCCGTGTAGAAAATTAAATATCTAATAGTTGCTTATAAAATTCAGCAATAAGCATTTTTCTTAAAATCCGGTCTTTAATTTATAACTATTTTAAATTCTGTTTGAAACTATAAAAAAAATATTATATTCTTGATGGTAATGCAAAAGAATATACATTATTTAATTTTATTCAAATGGGAGGAGGGGGGGGGGGGTTATATCTCGGATCATCCGCCCCCTCCACCCTTGATACAGTCATGTGTAAGAGGACCAGATGACAAATCTCTGTTATCCAAATTTCATTGCAAAAATTCCACTATTTTATAAGAAAAAAAATCTTCCCCTCTATAGCTAGAAACACACAAACACACATCGCTACTTCAATTTGAGGCTGAGACTGTCTTCGTGCCTGCGTGCACGTGGAAATGTAGAGAAGTCCATTCTCATCTATGTATTTGTGAGCGGGAACTTATAAAGAAGTATGTGCGTGCGTGTGTATGTGTGTCGTTTGCTCTCAATTAACCTCGCATCATTCGATTATATAAAAGACTCTCCGTTGTTGGGGAGGGGACGAGCCCCCTATGTATGGTTGGTCGTATGCTGTAGAGGGGGGATCGACCGACCGGCCGACCGACAGACCGCGTTGGCCATTGCGTTAAGTTGCGTAGCGTACATCTCTATCCGGAAGAACAACAGGTGGTCCATGTCTTGAGATCATCCATCCGAGTGCAAAAACAAATTTTCTACTCGTTTTTTTTTTATGACTGAAGAAGTTGAATAATATATTTGGAGAGTGAAAAACAGATGAAGTTTTTTTTTTGTTTCTAGTGCAAATCACATCGGGCTCTTAATTATTTATTTTCTAAAAGAGTAAATATTTTGAATTTGATCGCTTTTATATAGCTATTTAATCTACTTTGATTCCAGCCCCGGAATTACAATCGGCGCCACAAGTGCTCGAGAGTAGATCTTTTTTTAATTTAACTGAAGGGAGAAGTCACCTTCAAGACAACACATTTTGGTTGCCTAAATTCAAGGCTCCACTCTCGAGAACATCAGACACTCGTGGCCCCGCCTGTTCCAAAATTCTGAAAGATTACGTCTTTTTTATTTATTCATTAGAAAAAATACTTTCCAATTATGGAAGAATGAATGGAAAAATCGACTTAAAAAAATCCCACTAAACGAAATCTTAAACTAAAGTGAAAAAACAAACAAACAGCCTATATTCAAAATTTAATTTTTCCGAAATTATTTTGTAAATAATGGCTTATTTTTAGACCACAATCAATTTTTAAAGTATTTTTTTTATTTAGAGTATTTTTTCGGCATCGGAGGTCATTAAGACCCCGCTCTATTTCATTAATGTATAATATTAAATGGATTGCTAGCCAATTCTATTGAAAATTTTTGTCTTATGAAACGGGAAGAAAACCCTTAGGATTTTTAAGGTGCGCGTCTCGAAAAGCCGTTAGAAGACGATTGACTAACGAGTTACTCGAGGCGGCAAGAGATGGCGTTAGTTTTTTCCCATAGGAATACAAGGGATTTATTCCATTTGATTTTAAAGATTCCAGCTAATTAATTAAGGGTAGAAAATTAATTATTTTTTAACACAATGATTACTAATTTAATTATCGAATAGAGCGAATTTTTTAAAAATATCTTTTATTTAATGCAATTAATCTAAAAAAAAAAATTATTTTTTCGAAAATCAAAAAAAGGGCTTCTATAAGTTGTAGATATTTGAAATAGCTTTAATTTAAAAAAAAAATCTGAGGTCGATAGCTTCAAAATTGTGGCCGCTGGAAACTCCCAAAATTAGCACCCCGAGACGCGCACATTAAAGGATTGAAGCAAGTGGAAACATTCTACAATCAGTCAGAGGCGTACCGAGGAAGTTGGGGGCCTGGGGCGGAACTAGAAGAGGGGGCCTTATATTGAATTTTTTTTCTTGGAGGGGGTGGTCATCTTTAAATATCCCTCTCCTCCATACACAAAAATATTTTTAAAATACCGTATATCCCTGAACCCCAAGGGCCCCGGGGCCTTTCAAAGGGAAATTTTCATTAAATTTTGTTTTTACTTGAGCCCCAAGGGCCCCGGGGCCTTTCAAAGAGAAATTTTCATTAAATTTTGTTTTTACTTGAGCCCTGAGGGCCCCGGGGCCTTTCAAAGGGAAATTTTCATTAAATTTTGTTTTTACTTGAGCCCCAAGGGCCCCGGGGCCCCTCAAAGAGAAATTTTTAATAAATTTTCTTTTTTTTATCTAAATTTTCCCATTTTTACTTGAACCTTGAAGGCCCCGGGGCCTCTCAAAGAGAAATTTTCATTAAATTTTGTTTTTACTTGAGCCCTGAGGGCCCCGGGGCCTTTCAAAGGGAAATTTTCATTAAATTTTGTTTTTACTTGAGCCCCAAGGGCCCCGGGGCCCCTCAAAGAGAAATTTTTATTAAATTTTCTTTTTTTTATCTAAATTTTCCCATTTTTACTTGAGCCCTGAGGGCCCCGGGGCCTTTCAAAGGGAAATTTTCATTAAATTTTGTTTTTACTTGAGCCCCAAGGGCCCCGGGGCCCCTCAAAGAGAAATTTTTATTAAATTTTCTTTTTTTATCTAAATTTTCCCATTTTTACTTGAGCCCTGAAGGCCCCGGGGCCTCTCAAAGAGAAATTTTTATTAAATTTTCTTTTTTTATCTAAATTTTCCCATTTTTACTTGAACCCTGAAGGCCCCGGGGCCTCTCAAAGGGAAATTTTCATTAAATTTTGTTTTTACTTGAGCCCCAAGGGCCCCGGGGCCTCTCAAAGAGAAATTTTTATTAAATTTTCTTTTTTATCTAAATTTTCCCATTTTTATTGAACCCTGAAGGCCCCGGGGCCTCTCAAAGGGAAATTTTCATTAAATTTTGTTTTTATGAGCCCCAAGGGCCCCCCCTCAAAGAGAAATTTTTGTTAAATTTTCTTTTTTTTTATCTAAATTTTCCCATTTTTACTTGAGCTCTGAAGGCCCCGGGGCCTTTCAAAGGAAAATTTTCATTAAATTTTTTTTTTATAAATATATGGGGGCCTATCCCGGACGGGGCCTGGGGCGGACCGCCCCCCTCGCCCCCCCCTCGGTACGCCACTGCAATGTTCTAAAATACCCCTAGAAATTAAGAATTGAGCATGACGGAACTAGCTCAAGACTAATAGAAAAGTTAATTACAGAACTGCTTGGGTTGCCTACCTAGAAGAAGCGGTAGTTTTGAAATTTTCAAAAATAGATCAGTTTTTTTTTCTATTTAAAATATAGAGATTTTTGGACCAAGGTCAAATAATATCCTTTTTTTAGATACATAATTTTATTTCAAAATCCGCCCAGGAAATACTAAATTAAATATTAGATTGACAGACACACTGATAGAAATATTAATATATTTTTCGGAATTTAAATTAACTGAAAAGTGAGATCTCCCTCTAACACCTTAATAAAAATATAAATACCTCGTTAATTAGTAAAAAAAAGATGTAATATCAGTGATATTTATTTTATTAAAAAAAAAAACTGTTGGCATAAATTTGGCAAGGATTCTCTCTCATATAAAAATTCGCAATTTCTGAATTTCATTTGGGTGGGGTTTATAAATATAAACAAAAGGAACTATTAAATTTTAATAGTGTTCTTAAATTTGTTAAATTGGTTTTGTTTCACAAAAAAATACTTAATGAAAACATGAATGAAAAATAGAGAAGAAATAATAAATTTCATAATAATATAAATTGTAAATTAAAAAGTAAAAAAGTTATGAGATCTTTGTCAAAAGAAAAAGCCTAACAAATAAAATCAAAAAAAAATTTTAGCAAATCAAAAGAAAAACAAATTTTTCATATCATTTTTCTAAAAAATATATTAAAATAGTTTGTTTTTGATTTGCTGGAAGATAGGCAACCAAAATAAACAGCTTTAGGAAATGGATTAACTAGCCGCGCCATACGTCTTCCGATAGACAGACCAATTTGCGGGACCCACTTTTCCGGACTTATAGGGGACCTCAAAACATATATATCCATCAAAGTCTCGACATCAAATTTTTGACATGATCGCAATACTTTCTCTCTATATATTTCATATATAGGGTAAGAGAAGTAAAATCTATCATTGAAGAGTGTTTCTAAGACTAGGGGAAATTTTTTCTTTAAGGGGGTTCAGGAGCGACGTCTAAACTTACTATTATAAGGAATTTTTCAAAGCGGTTTTTTTTTTTTTTAATGAATTAAATTCATTAGAGATTATTGGGACATCGAGCTATAATTTTTTTAATGACTTATTAAAAAATTATCGTAATTAATTTTTTTGTTATCAAGCAAATACAAAAAAACAATCTGTCTCAATAATCTTTAATTTTTTTTAAATTTAAAAATGAATTTATTGTTATTATCCATCACATATAAATAATTAAGAAATTTTTAAAATAAGCTTAGATGACCAACTGTCAAATTAGTTCAGCATTCTTGCAATAGATGGCAGGCTAATCTAACAGACGATATAGTATTAGCCTATATCTGGTCTATATTTATATATTTTTATACTTTTATAAAAGATACATAATATATAATAACATTTATAAAGTATTTATTGTTAAAAGATCAATGACAATCAACCAAATGCATTAAATATTATTAGCTACCATTCTGACATCTCTTGGCAAATTTTTGAATTACTTGATTTTTGGGCATACTTTTTATGACACACTACGCCATCTTAGCGGGAAAAACATGCGTAACCACTTCGCTCCCGTTCCCCCTTAACTTCGGTGTGCTATCTTTTGCACCAGATCATAGGACCCCGGGGCACATCAACAAATATACAAATTTTAAATTATTTCTGAATTTTATTCAATGACCCAATAACTGATTTTCAACGGATAATAGATTTTAAAAGAGTTCAATAATAAAAAAAAAAACCTGCTCCAGATAATTGGGACAGAAAAAGAAGGGGGATGTTCTCATTTAATTTCTAAAACTTAGAATATATAAATAGCTTTAAAAAAAAAAAAATAGTTTGAAATGAAAGAAAAATTTGTTTATAAAAATGTTGAACCAATTATTTTGAAATTAAATTTATAAATTAATAAATTAGAAAATGAATAAATAAAAAAAAATAAAAATAAAATAATCTAAAAATATACGTTAAGTTAGGTGATCTAGAAATTTATTTCAAAAACAAAAATAAAATACGATTTTGTAGGCTAAAAGAAGAGACGATTGTTTTCATTCATGCAAAGGCATCGCTTGTGATTTATAGGAATTTGATATCCCAGTATTTTGAAAATTTTAATAGTACCTGTTAATTCTTTTAACGACCCACTAAAAGAGCCTCAAGAGGAAAAATTTTGAATGATCTATTACTTTCTCTTACCCTATATATATGAAATATATATAGAGAGAAAGTATTGCGATCATGTCAAAAATTCGATGTCGATATTTTGATGGATATACATGTATTGAGGTCCCCTGAGTCCAAAAAAGTGGGTCCCACAAATTGGCAAAAAGAATAAAGATAACTTTATTTTTTGATGAAAATTTCTATTTTTGACTAACAGTCAGCTCTTAGTAATTCTTTCTAATAAAAATTGCATAAATAAAAAATTCATTTTAGGTATGTTAAAAATAAAATACAAAAATGAATTTTTTATTCATGCAATTTTTATTTATTTATTTATAAAGAATGTTTTTGTATAAAAATGTGAAATTAATATACTATTGTTCCTCTTAGACAAACCTGTTGATATGTAGGTAAAATATATTCACAGACCTGACGATGGCCCCTCTGAGGCCAAAACCAGGAACATAGAGCTGACTGGTCGTCAAAAATAAAAATTTTCAACAAAAAATAAAGTTATCTTTATTCTTTTTGCCATACGCAGGTAATTTTCCGAACACTTTTAGATTCATCATTAAAAAGTTTCATGAAAAAAATGAAATATTTAAAGCATCCGGGCTTCTTCCAAAGAAAACGTTTTACAAAAATATGAAATATTAAAAAAAAATAGTTAAACTTTTTTTTTTTAAATCGTCTTCGCTTCTTGTTAGGAGTCAACATAATAATAAAAAAAAGTAAACCGTGGGAAAAAAGTGAGCCTGTTTCTAGAAATAATCTGAGCTGAGATTATTCTAATATAGAACAATCTCTGCTCGGGAAACTCGTGGTCGCTATTCTTTTTTTTTTTTTTTTTTTATTCTTGACTGTTGGCCAGAGGCCATTCCGCCATAATGGTCGCTATTCAAGTACACATATGTAAGCCACCGAGTTTTAGTATGCCTAATTTATATGAAACATTTCACAAAGTCTTATCCTGAATCGATTCTTTTAATTATAATAAATTTCATTCAGCAGTTCTTAATTTTGATTTAAGGTGAAAAAAGTTGCTTTTCTTAATGAAGTGAATAATTTGGTTTATATAATAATATTATCAAGACACCTAATCCAATGCATAATTGATAAATGATAGACCTATTTGTTTTAATACGTAGCTAATTTATATTTTTAAATAATTTTCTACGAAGGCTTGAAATTTTTATCAAAAGAAAAATAAGATTAAATTCGTATATAGTATTTTGAAAATATTTATATACTATATAAGATATTGATTTGTTTATTTTTTAAGCAATTTAGTCTATAAATTTTGAAATCGTCGTATTTGATTAAAAAATAATGTTTAAATTACAAAATTGATTTTTAAACAAATATTTTCAATGAGGTAGATCAATTTTGATGTCAATTTTTGAGAAATCCAAATCTGAGAATTTTGAATGACAATCTCATGAAAACTTTCCTGTTTATTGTCAAATAGGCTATGTCAATGAAAAATTGTGACTGGCTGGCCGGAAAATGAATTTGAAAAATCTGAAATTCATGAGTAAAGTGTACTTCGATCAATTTTCACTAAAAATTTCATGATATACTTTTTAAAGAGCATCTAAAAAATAATTGTTTTTTGAATTTTAAACAATTTTGGTGGAGCAAATTTTGAGAAAACTGAAAAAACTAAAAAAGTACATTAGTAAAGTACTAGTACTTTTTGGTCGATTTTGTTCAAAAGCTTATTTTCAGTGTCCGGCTAGCTTAGTAATATTTTTTTGGAATATTTTCAATTCGTTCTGATTAAGGTAAGAGTGGAAAAAATCAACAGAGATTTTTGCAAACTATTTTCCTTAAGAATTTCGTCAGGAAAAGTAATTATAAATAAATTATGAGATATTGCCGCTATCCCTTGGGGGCAGAGATAGAGCTCAGGACTCTAACAACATTACTGTGGCGAAAGGGGCTCATAGAGAGCAAAAATAATAATAAAAAATCTGATGTGACTGGTCGCACAGCACACAACTTTCTCTTACCTTTGGTAATCGAAGTAATTTGAGCTTTCCACACCAGATTTTTTGTGTCTATATATATTTAGTATCCGACAGTACAGTACATTCGAATTTCAAGATGTAAAATTTATAAGTATGGGAAATTATTTATATTTTGTTACCATGGCAATCATTTCTCCTATCTTTGTATGAAGTACAAAAGTAAAGTAGTCTTCAGAAAATTTCAATGGCAAAATGAGAATATACATTTTAAAGAGCATCTAAAAAATAGGTTAATTTCGTTTGTTAACATATATAGGTAAGAGAAAGTAAAAATAATAGGCCTAATAAAAAGTATATATAAAATTAAATGTAATTTAAAAACTACAGTTCTTGCAAATAATTAATGTAAAATTAAAATGCTTTTATTTCAGTTTTGTAAAAACAAAAATTGTTGCACAAATAAATCTTTCTAATTTTAATTCTAATATTTCGGGCTTCCAACAAACACAAATGAATCTATGGTAAAGCTCTGACCATGAATTGTCATGTAAATATTATATAATAAAATGTAATATTTAAATATTGTATATCAAAGAAGGGTTGTGGACGCAGAGACTGACACTCAAAAATCTTTCATTAATCGTTTATTGGGCCCACGTTTCGGTCTAGTATAATAAAAAATTTTCTTTCAGTACTGATTATTTGGTTTTTTAGGCTAATTGTATTTATTCGAATATTAGCTACGTTTCGATGATGAGAACATTTTTAGATTATTTATTATTCAATAAAAAAAAATCGAATTCAAATAATCAGGACTGCGCCGCCATTGTTTAAAAAAATATATCGACGCTCTCAGTAGAAAAGTGTCTAAGCCAGCTTTTTTTCGAAAATAATTTTTTTGTATTTTCTGTTGAAAAATATCATTCTCGTTATGCCCTGAACTGGGTAAGAGCATAATTCAAATTTTTTAGTTCGAAGTGTTTAACAGTGGCTCTAACAATGATAATGAAATGTTTTTTGGCTCTCCTGAAAAATAAACAAAAATGCAGTTAGGCACTCTAATAGACCGAGTACCGTAAAATGGTTAAATTTTATTAAAATTTTTCAAAAATAAAAAAGCTTTTTGTATTTAAGCTAGGTCAGTTTTTAAATAATAGAAAGATTGAAAGTGCAATCCTTACTTTTTACGAACAATTAAACTAATTTAATATGCAATTAAGTTAGCGCCCTAATAAATATAAACTTCTTTGAAAAGGAATCATTTTATAGAGAAACTTTTAAAATTTAACATAAAATGGATACATGTTTGAAATTAAACCGCTCTATATATTTTAATAGATGGTACATATTTTGTTAATTTTCATTTTTATTATTTTTCCTAAAAGTTGTTGATATAATTAAATGAGATCAGCCTTCTAAAATGGAAACGAAAAGTATTTATAAATTGGCTGGTCACACATACACATACAAACAGACTCACATACACTTTTAATTTCTACGTAATAATTTGTCCTGTGGCTTGAAGAAGAACAAGTCAAAAAAAAAAATAAAAAATAAAGAGGAGTGAGAATAAGAAGTCCTCGAAGTGGAAAGGAAAGCAAGAAGAAGAGGAGCTCTGGGTTCGATAAGCGATCATCTCATCTCGCCTTTGCTAAAAATAGCCTCCATTTGCATGCATTCCATCGGTGGGTGCGAATCGCAGGCGCCAGACGCCGCCGGCGCCTCAGGCCTCCGGATATAGACTTTAGGCCCAAGGTGCGAAATCAGACCCAGGTGCCTCACATCTCTCCATCTCTCTCTCTTCCATCTCACATCATTCATCTTATCTAAACAATCATAATTAATTTACTACTATATATGGAATTTAGAATACAAAATAAAAATTTCTCTTTTTGGTATTAAAATTTGAAAATTATTTTTTTCCTATTAATCAATTTTACTTTCTCTTACCTATGTATATATATATTTGGAGAGAGAGAGAGAGAGAAAGTATTGGATTCATGTCAAAAATTCGAGATTTTGATGGATCTTCACCTTTTGAGGTCCCCTGGTTTTCGCGACATGGTCTGTCTGTCTATGTGTGTTCAATTTTAAGCATGAAGGAATTGAGCTACGAGGGTGAAATTTTATATTAAAGTTTTGAATCCTCCTGGACCGTGAAAATAAGCTTTTAAACAAAATCGGCCAAAGATTACTAGTACTTTACTGATGTGCTTTTTCAGTTTTTTTCGATTTTCTCAAAATTCGCTCCAACGATTTTGTTTAAAATTCAAAAATCAATTATTTTTTTGATGCTCTTTAAAATGTATATTCTCATTTTGCCATTGAAACCAGGTATATATTAATATATATATAGAGAGAAAGTATTTATTTAAATATATCTCAAGACCACTTTACTCTTGTACTTCATAGGAAGGATAGGAGAAATGGTTGTCATGGTAACAAAATATAAATATTTATATTCATACTTATAAATTTTACATCTTGAATTTTAATATATCGGCGGAAACTAAATATATGTCGGCACAATAAATCTGGTGTGACAAGCACAGAACACAACTTTCGATTACCGAAGGTAAGAGAAAGTTGTGTGCTGAAATTATTATTCGTATTTCAGAGAACTTGTTTTTGCAAGCCATGAATTTTCAGAATTCTAAAGAAATTATGAGCATTAGAAAAACATTAATTTCTTAATGCATCTTTCTATGATTATAGACCTGCTAAATTTATTATTTCCTGTTAGTTAATTATTAATACAACAATATTTTCCTATATCCAGATTACACGTATTGATAATACAAATATATTATTAGAGAACATAATCAAACATTTAAATTAAATTGATTAAATCTGATAAGTGCATTGTTTAAAAATTGCTCTTAATTATAGCTAGATGTTTATTTGCTTAAGATCAACTTTACATAATTATTACATCATATAAAATTATAATTTTAAATTAAAACGAAGTATTATATTAATTAAATACTTGGGTTTTGTGATCATAAGAAAAACATTCAACTTCATTCCTGCATGTATAGTATTTATTTGAATGTTTTTCCTAGAATTTTTGCTTTCTTCATTTGAGCAGTTTCCCATCACTATTTACACTATTGTTGACGCGTTTAAATTCTATAAAAAAAATAAACTCTGCAAAAGGAGTAAACAGGAAATCCTGAAAAACGTGTTTTTGACATAAATAAAGCTTAAAATTAAATTTCATAAGGTGAAATTAGAAAAAATTAATTTCACGGGATGTCTATACATGGATCATATCAATCGAAACTCCGCGTCATATGAAATGAAAAAAAATTTATTTGACATATGAGATGCGAAAGAAAGAGGTATAAATAGTGAGAGCTGCCTATTGAGGGAAAAAAATTTGCACTTTCAGTGAAAGTGAATAATAAAAATAAAACTGATCTAATTTCATAATTCTAAGGCCTATATTAATATTAATAAAAATTTTATATCATTTAGGAAAGGGGAAGCCTGGCGCCAGTCAGGGAATTAAGTAAAACCCTGAATTATTTATATGCTATTACTGCAAATAAATTATTTTATCAATGTGATATTTAAATAAAAAAATAAGTAAAATGAGATCGTAAAAAATTTCTCTAAAATTAGTAAATCCATACTGGGAGGAAAGAGAAATGAACTTCTGAATACTTGTATAGTCAAGATTTAGATTCCATTTATGTGCTCTGTTCCTCAGAAGGATTAAAGTGCAATTAAATCTTATTTTTGTTTGTTGCCTACCTGAAAAAAAAATACCCAAGCAAAGCTGGAAGCCCACTATGACATTGTTAGAAAACTACATCAAAAGAAAAATAAAATTAGAAAGATGTGGTTTATTTGATAAATATTAATACAAAAGAAATCTGATTTCCTCAGAAAAGGATTTGAATTGCATTTTTTGTCAATAATATAAATAACAAATTAGCAAAACAAAGCACCATTTTCAGAGCTTATCTATAGTCAGTATAAGTATAATCATGCCATATGTCATAATTCCATTTCAGACAGACAACTACTAAATCTTAATCAAGACCGAAACAGCCTAATGAAATTAATAATAATTGATAGGTGCTCTTCTTTCTAAACTATCGATAGTTATAAAAAAAAATATTTTGTTAGGCTATCTAATACCAATTTTTACTTTCTCTTACCTATATATGTTAAGATATAGAGAGAAAGCTTTGATATATGAATCGAGAAGAAATTGTTGGGCGATGTTTGAAAAAAAGGGACAATTATATGGATGAGGACTTGGTGGCAGCAAAATCGAAATGCGTAGTTCATATATAGGGCTTATATATGGTAGTTCAAGCAGGATCAATAAACTGGAGAAAAAAAAAATCAGCAGCTAGTTGTATATTTAATTATTTTATTCCCATCACGTTGACGTTTCGACCCGGTTGGGATCATTCTCGGGGATCGTTTCGATTCCGGATGGGATCAAACCACGTATTGGAATGTAGGGTAGTTCTAGAGAACTTGAAAAACTCATTCTAAGTTGGAGAAAAAGAATAAGAAGAAGAAATGGTGTGAGGAAAGAGACGATGGGGAAGTCCAAATAAAAATGAAGGACAAATTACAAAAAGAAATGGTTGGTGAGACTGGTGAAACATTTCAACTTGTATCAATATTGTTGGTATATAGATAATAATTTATTTATTTAATCATTGAAACAAAAAACCTTGGGTAGCATACTAGAATTTAATTCTCCTATTAAAGCATAATGTTTCAATTAGAGCCAACGGTTACCAGTTTAAAATTAATTAAATAATAATTTATGTCAGAAATTCGTTGTGTAGATTTTGATGGAAATACATATTTTGAGTCCAAAAAAGGGGGTGCCGCAAAATGGTCTATTTTTGAACAAAATATCTCTAAAATGAAAGGAGTTACAACTATATCAACACAAAAAATCTGGTATGACAAGCACACAACTTTCTATTGCCGGAGGTGAGAGAAAGTGAGACCAGTCACTTTATATTTTTTTTTATTTCTTCTGAAAAATTTGAAAAAGTGGATATGACCTGTTTTCAAAATGGTCTATTCAATAGTATATTCAAATTTTAATAGGTTAAATAGCTACAGAGAGGAAAATATTATTTTTAGAGCTTAGTTTAGTCAGTATAAGTTGTTCATGTCATATATCATAATTCCATTACATACTGACAATCAAATCTTATGAGATAAACTAATAATAATTGATAGCTGACAAATTTCAACCTTTTATAAATAAAACAAAATTTGTCACACATACTCTAATAACCTCAATTTCAAGTTTTTTGGTTTAAGGGAAGCTCGAAATTTTCTCGAAGGGTCAATGCTTTCATTAAGCTTTAAAAAAAAAAAAAAAAAATTATTATAATCAGTGACAGATTCATTTTATAGTGATTGCAGTTAGAAGCGTATTCGAGTCTCGTATTAATATATAAACGTAATAATTAAAATAATAAGGGTTCCAAATTTCAATTTACCGTTATACAAACAAATAATTACAAATGAAAATTCGCCTGAAATATTTTTATTTGAGTGCAATTTTTTTTTTTTTTACCACACGATAAAAATTAATCGTTTTATGATTTCAAATGTTGAGTGGTTATTTTCTTTTTACCTATTAGGTATTTTTTTCAAATTGGTGATTTGATTATAAGCTTTATATATAATATATTAGAAAAAAAAAGACAAGCCGCCTGTTTCTCTTCCGATCATTATAAATTATAATAAATGCCCGGAAGGGGGGACTCAGAGAGAGAGAAAAAAAATCAACAGGCAAAGATTAAAGGTAAGTAAATAAAGCTCCGAACTGAAAATAGATGGCGAATACAAGAATATCTATGATCTCTGAATGGATTTGGAATATTTTTCAGGTGGGATGAGCTAAGGATCTAAATTTATTTAATATTTTAAAAAATAAACAAAGATGATGCAATAACGTAATTGGTGCATTAATAATAATCCTTTCTTTTATTTTTAGTATCTCTAGTTAATAATTTAAAAATATTTGATTTCATCATTTTAATTTGTATCTTTTTCATCGCTGAATAAGATGATGACAGTATGAATGGGATTATGAACAGTCTAGAGTTACATTGCTTTATAAAATCTAATATCAAATACCTTAATTAGAAAAAATCATAAATCAAGAGACTAAAGAATTTTTATCCTAAAAAGGATATAGGACTTTTAAACAGTCATATTGTCAGGTTAAATAACGAATTTAACCAATAGATAGCTAACAATGGAATAGTAAATAAGAGCCAATAATTTTAGCAAAATACATAATGCCCCGAAGGGGGGCTCAGAGAGAAAAAAAAGCGGGCCGGTGAAATTAGCAACTCAAAAAATCCTAACACATTTTTTTGACATTAAAAAAATAAAAAGTTGTTAAAAAAATTAATTAATAAAATATGGTTTCCTATATAAAAAGATGGTGTATGAAAACAAAATGGCAAAAACAAATTGGTGTTGTAATGAAGTAGGGTATAAAGAATCTAATCCTGAGTTTTTTTTTTTATTCGTTTAAGGTCTTTTTCGTCATCGGAGGCCATTTAGACCCCGTCTCTATTTATTTCAATTGATTGGTATCCAATTCAATTGAAATAAATTGTCGCCTGGAACAGGATGGGAACCCGCGACCCTTGGTACAAATATCCAGCATGCTAAACACTAAACCAAGACCCGAGGGCTAAACCTGAGTTGAAGAGAACTCGAGTTCAAATGCACTACATGGGAAAAATTATCCAACTATTTGAGATCCTCCTGAGGAAGGAAACGGGAACCCACCTCAGTATTATTCTCATGAAAGTTACTTCTCAGAGTAACCACAACGTGTCCAGTCTGACACTGAAGAGAGAGATAGAATGATGAAAATATTTTTTTTCAAAATATTAATTATGTTAATTAAGTAGAATTTTGCTTGAAATAATTGGACTTTTTTCAAACAACGCCCAATAAACTGAAAAGCTTCTGCCTCTAATTTCCGCAAAACCTTGAAATCGATAATAATTTTCTTACTGTTAGATCTCCCAGTTGAATCTCTTATTTATTTATTAGCCATCATAGGTCTTTGGACCATACGCATTCATTCTTTAAAAAAAAATTAGCCACTCAATATATCGTTTAAGACCTAGCCACCGAGCTGCCTGCCTCTAAAAGGGTTTTTAATAAATTTATTTATTTATAAGAAAAAATGGGTGTGTTTTGATTAGGCAAATCTCGTCCTAGGACGCATGTTTATAGTAGAATGTTCAAATATAAATATCTCCCTTAAGTTTATTGAAGTTAGAAAGTTAGTCCAAAAAAGAAGTTATTTCAAAATTTGTGAGATTTTTATATTCCTAATTTCATATTTATGTTGAGTTCTAACGCGAGCTCAAGGTCAGGGCTAGCAAACCATGAGATAGGCTCTTATTTAATCTTTTATCAAATTTAACAAGACCTGAAAAGACTCGAAAAACAGGGTTAAGTCGCTTAGCCCAAGTACTTGACCTTGAATCATGAAACTACTTTAGTCCTGAAGATTCGATTTTTACTTTTTTAAATTAAATTACAATCGATCAAGTTTAAAAATTATTATTTTAAAATAATAGAATATCTACTCTAAAAAAATAATTGTGGGGGAAGTAACTGCTGAATTTAATAATATGTATCCTAACGCACTTGAACAAAATTTTGTTTTCAATGTAAAAGATTTGCATAAAACTCAATTTGCATAAGAGATAATTATATATTTAAATATATGATACTCAAAGGTAATTAATAATGTATTTGAACATATAATCATTTTTTTTTTTATAATCGTTGACGATGGAAAAAATGTTTGTGAGTTTATGTTAATAAAAAATGATTATAAGTGTATTTGATAAAAAATTTAAATTTCTCTGATCCTCTTGAAACTAAATAAAATAGTCCACCTGTTGATTAATCTCGACATCTCATTCTAGGCTCTTTAGAAGATTTTTTTTTTAATTTTTTTTATAATTAAAATACCCTTTGAATATAAAAAGAATTCAAATAATTTATTTTATTGTTTAAATGTCAAGAGCAAACGAATGGTGTGCTATTTGATGTTGCTTTGAACTTCGCTGATCAAGAGGTCCGTTGTTTTCTTACACGGCATTGGCATTTAATTCCTTAATAATCATTTTTTATTTAATTTATAAATTTATAAATACCCTAGTTTGCAGTGAAGTAGCATTTAAAGGGTAGAAATCCTTTGATTTTTCTCAATTTAATTGCTGAGTAAATTCTTGTAGTAAGGAATGAAAAAATCTGGTGTGACTAGTCGCACAGCACACAAATTTCTTTTATCTTTGGTAATCAAAAGTTGTGTTCTGTGCTTGTCACACCAGATTTTTTTGTGTCGACATATATTTAGTTCCCGACAGTACGCGTACATTTGAATTGCAAGATGTAAAATTTATAAGTGTGGGAAAATATTTATATTTTGTTACCATAGCAACCATTTCTCTACCTATCTTTGCTATGAAATACAAGAGTAAAGTGGTCTTCAAAAAATATTGAGAGCAAAATGAGAATATACATTTTAAAGAGCATCTAAAAAATAATTGATTTTTGAATTTTAATTAAAATCGTTATAGCGAATTTTGAGAAAATGGAAAAAAACTGAAAAAGTATTTTAGTAAAGTACTAGTACTCTTTGGCCGATTTTGTTAAAAAGTTTCGTATCACGTACCATGGAGGTGCCTAAATTAAATATAAAATTCCAACTTCCTAGGTCTTTTCGTTCTTGAGATATTTTTTCACAGACAGACCATATCGCGAAAACCAATTTTTTAGATTCAAGGGGCCTCAAAACGTGTATATCCATCAAAATCTCGACATTTAATTTTTGACATGAAACCAATACTTTCTCTCTCTATACAGTATATTAACATATATAGAGGTAAGAGAAAGTAAAAAGCAATTGCAGCTAGCTTTATTTTCTTTATTAGGGCATCCAAGCCGACGTTTCGGTCAGATATAAGACCATATACAGGGCTGAAGTGTGACAAAAAAAACTCAAAAGGTTGAATGGTACAATTGTGTAAAAGTTTTCTTACTATTAAATAAGGACCAAATGCTATCTATACTAGTCTAGGTTAGTTTATTAAAACTTAGATTAATAAACCATTCATCATTTTGAGGAGTTTCGTTGGCTCATTTCAGCCCTGAAGATGATCGTATATCTGACCGAAACGTTGACTTGAAGTGCCTCAATATTAAAAACGAAATAAATCTAGCTGCAAATTTTGCTTTTTCTTTTAAGACCTAAAAAAATTACAAATTTAGAGGCCAAATTATTTAAAAAAAAAAAAGAATTTAATTCAAAATGGTTTTATTTGACTTAGAAAATGTTGAATTAGGCAGGTTGTTAAATTTTTTTAATTTATGTATGTTAGAATATGTTGGTAGAAAAAAACAAACAAACATTTGTTTACTTATTTGGACGTGCAAAAAAACATCGATTTGTAAGGTAAAAAAATAGTTTCTTAAATGAACAGATTAATTAAATGACATTTCAACTGTGGAAGAAATTTTTTATTAAAAAGATTTCTTTATCATTTCTAATGACTGATAAGCGGCCTATTTAAAAGACAAATTTGCGGTCAATAGAATTGACAAGTTTGAAGTTTTGACAGACCGACTGAGACTGGATGTCAACACAATGATTGATCAATTTCATCAAGTGATGATGAACAACATCATCGCCATTTGCATTTTTTTAATTGGACGGGATTTCGAATTTTTTTTTCTAATTCGTAGTTTGCCATTGCAATCTATATATTTATTTGAAGACCACAGGAGTGAGTGGTTCCTTCTTGGAAAAGGTTCAATTAGAATTATATAAATATTTTATAAGATGGTAGGTCACTTTGCGTTTTTGCACTGGAAATAATTTGTTTTTTGATACCTTTGATTCTAATCAAATTCAAAAATTTATTGCTAATATTAGTCCAAGAGCTGGCGACAAAAATGGGCAAGAGTTTTTTTTTCTGAAGGCTAATATTTTCAGAATAGGTTGCATTTTAGTGATGGAAAGATACTCTAGAGTCAGCACTTCCAGTACCGAGGCCTTTGGCGGGAAAAAGCCGGTAAAGTTGCGGAAAAATGGTTTTTCGCAAATATCTCGAAAACTATGCGGTTTTCAGGTTTTGAGGTCCCCTGAAACCAAAAAAGTGGTTTTCGCGACATGGTCTGTCTGCCTGTCTGGGTTCAATTTAAAGCATGAAGGAATTGAGCTAGGGGGTTGAAATTTTATATTTAAGTTAGGCACCCACTTGAGGCGTGAAAATAAGCTTTTTATCAAAATCAGCCAAAAAGTACTAGTACTTTGTTTCAGTTTTTTCTCTCAAAATTGGCTCCAACGATTTTTTTTAAATTCATAAATCAATTATTTTTTAGATGCTCTTTAAAACGTATATTCTCATTTTGTGAGAACACAACTTTCTCTTGCCGAAGGGTAAGAGAAATTTGTGTGCTGTGCGACTAGTCACACCAGATTTTTACCTATAAGAAAGGAAATAATACGCCTATGATTCTTGTCTGGCTTTTATACATGTCAATGCAATTAGTAAAAAAACACAACTAAAGTAGGCTATAAGTAAGGCGTATGAAAACGGAAAGGGCCTTGCGTGAGCTCTTTTGATATTGATAGTTATCATCGTCACAATAGAGATGGCCTTCGAAAGCCGACTTGAACTTCAAACCAGAAGGGTATCTACATCGCGAAGATATATCTATTGTGATCAAAATAGGGACAATATATACCCTTTCGTCACATTTCTGAAGAAGGTCTAAAATTAGAACCGAAAACGTTAGCAGTGAGCTGATTCAATAATGAAATTTCGTTTTCAGATTTTCTTCCTTTATTGGTACAGTGAGCGCCACAATTAAGTCCCCACCTGATACCTTTAGCCTTAAGAATATGGTATAGTATATGGTTTAAAGTGAAATAATTTTAATGACTGAAAAGGTAAAACGTAAAATTTGGTACAGATGATTTTATTTTACCTTTTCAAATTTAAAATTATTTCACTACATACCATATACTATACCAAATAAAATACTTAAGGCTAAAGCTATCAGGTGGGAACTTAATTGTGGCGCTCACTTTACATCTTTATTATTTGCCAACCAGCAAAAATATCACTGAAATTTTGTATTTCCTTGGAACAAGAATTAAGAAACAATTATAAGGATTTGAAAAATATTTGATTTCTTTTAAAAATAGTATGATCCCAATTTTGATGGGAAACGTTCAAAATGTTTGTTGCAAACATATTTAGAGAGTCTACTTCAAAGACTAAAATGTTATACCAATTATGCATCAATGAGTGCATGAAAGGACAGGACGAAGAATGACGGAGGAGAGGAGGATAAATAAGCAATTGAGGGACTCAAGAGCTCCAAAGGGATCATGTTTTTAAAAGAATCGTTGAAAAACAGAAATCGAAAATGTTTACAATATAAATATTTGTATTCTCCTTCTAGAAAGTGGTTGGCGCGAAGATCGAATGCAAATATTCTAATGGGATCGGAATTGCAACACTTAACGTGGTGCCAAATTTTATCGGCGAGAAGAATTTAACCTTTATCTTAAAGAAATTTTTAAAAAATTATATAAATTTACTTCCAATAAAAGAGTGTGTGTGAGAGAGAGAGAGATGAATTGATATAGTTTAAATTCCAAAATCATTCAGTTGAAACTAGTTTTGCAGAGAATGTATAATAAAGTCATCCATTCATATAATGGTTAGTTACATGGCAGTATCAAGTAATTCCTTTGATCTAATTTGAAAACAATTGCAAAATCCATTCAATGTTTTTTAAACAATCTCTTTCACAAGATTAAAAATGTAAAATTTTTTTTATAATCTACTGTATTATAAAAAAAGTTTTTTCTATTTTTTTTTTTTTTTTTTTTTTGAACATATTTTTGATTAAGGTGCGCGTCTCGGAGTGCTAATTTTGGGAGATTCCAGCGGCCACAATTTTGAAGCTAACGACCTCAAATTTTTTTTTTAATTAAAGCTATTTAAAATATCTACAACTTATAGAAGCCCTTTTTTTGATTTTCGAAAAAATCTTTTTTTTTTTTAGATTAATCGCATTAAATAAAAGATATTTTTAAAAAATTCGTTCTATATCTTAAAGATAATTAAATTAGTAATCATTGTGTTAAAAAAAATTAATTTTTTCCCCTTAATTAATTAGCTGGAATCTTTAAAATGAAATGGATTAAATCCCTTGTATCCTTATGGGAAAAACTAACGCCATCTCTTGCCGCCTCGAGTAACTCGGTAGTCAATCGTCTTCTAACGGCTTTTCGAGACGCGCACCTTAAATATAAGCCTAGATGGTCTTTTTTAATTTATGAATTTCATATTTAATTTAATGTACAAACACTTTGGTTTTTGTTTTAAGATTGATCTCTTATCAAACCCGATAAGAAGAAATTAATCTACAGACAGTTTGATAAAAGAGTGACATAATAATAATAGACACCTAATTTTTATAATACAAGAAAAATAGAGGAAAAAGAAGGTCTTTTAAAATTGGATCATCTCATTTAACAACAAAAAAAAATCTCTTTAGAAATATTCGGTTCATTTCACAAAATTACCTGAAACGGACGAAAAATTCAATTGTGTTGAAAAATGCTTGAAATAACATAGCCTAGTATAAAAAAATCTCTTTTATTATTTATTATTTGAGAGGGTTTTGGAATTTTTTTTCCTCTCGGTCAATTGAAAATAAACACTTGAAACAAGTCTAGAATGTGAACCCCTAAAAGTTATGCAACCGAAACTCAGAAGACAATCTATAAGATAAGTGAGGTCAAAATAAAAGCGATTTTTTTTTATACTTTGAGAATTTTTATTATCATAACGAACTAGTCCATGATGTAGAGGTGAAAAATGTAGACATTGTTAATATTTATAATCATAAAAACCAAAGGTGGTTTCGGATTCATAGTTTAAAAAAAAAATTCTTGGATTATAAAAATAAACAAATTTTTTTAATAATAAGGTAGCAGATAATTCACAGTTGGAAGGTGAATGCTGTGAAAATTGCCAAGTGCTTAAAATTTTTTGAAATTACAAACACAAGTTTCATAAATTTGTTTTAAAATACAATAGTAATATATAGCCTACCATTTATTGCAATGGTAAAGACTAAAGCCCGGAAGTTAGGCAGCCCAAATGTCACACTTATAGTAAAACTTTCTTGTCTGTGTGAGTATTATCTTTTTCAAGAAAGCTTTAGTGTGCATGTACCATTTTGGCTACCTAACTACACAGATTTAGGCTTAATACTATTGCAATAAATGGCACATGCCATCTAATTAGGATAACTTATTCGTCCTGAGAAAGAGAGCGATGAGCGCTCGAAACGTCGACGAAAAGAATAAAAATAAAAATTTTATTTGTACCTGTTCCAATTTATTAATTTTTAAAAATTTGAAATAAAAACAAATTTAAAATATTCCTAATTGCCTTTTGAATTATCAGAGAAATTTATCGAATGGTAAATTAGATTTCATTATACAAATGAGTTTCACGCGTCCAGAGGTCAATATAAGGATCACTTTACAAATGCACAAAATCCTATTATAGTCACTTTAACAATACAACGAGTGTAATATCCTTTAATTAATGATCTAGGCCTCCCTCCCCTCACGGCCTACAGGTTAGAGATGTTGACAAGTGCCAATATTGATAATCTAAAAGCCAAGGGGAGTGGGTTCGGGCCCCAAGAAGTTCGATGAATTTATTTAATTTATTTGGATAACAAATGGTGTAAATAAATATGCTTGGAATCGTAATTAATATTAAGTATCGCCCTTAGCCATACCCAGTGGTAGATTTTCTGACTCTTGTGCTTGGGGCCAAGGATTCGTATCCCGTCTCAGGCGACATTCAAATAGACTAAAAAAACTTAAAAAAATCCAATTCAAATGTCGCCTGAGACGGGATACGAACCCTTGACCCCAAGCACAAGAGTCAGAAAAAAATAAAAGGACTAGAGCTCTAGAATTTGTTTATACCCTGTGAAAGAACGACATATATACTGTAGATAAGATTATTGAGCATTGACGGATTTCTATCAAAGATTCAAAATCCACAGACAGGTAAAGTATAGGATTTGGAATAAATTTTTTTAGCGTTATTTTGGCTCATACTATATAATTTATTGGTAGCCAATGATTTAAATAAAATTTAAATAAATTTTATCGTTCAGGACAGGAAGCGAATCAGAGAGCCTTAAATCAAAAAGGAAGAGATTTACCGGTACTTCTGTTCTAAGAGACAGGCTCAACTAATAGATTTTATTTGAATTAAGAGAGGTTTCCAAATAATGCCCTAGGGCACTAAAAAAACACGAGCCAATGAAAATCAGTATTTACGAGATAAGGGCAAAAACGACATAGGGCATGCGCGCTTATAATAATCAAAACAAAATTAGAATAAAATTGATTTAGATTCATTGCACTGTAGTTGCAATCTATCAAAACTTATTTTTTATAACAATTGAAAATTAATATTAAATTTGAAATTGTTTTATAAATTAAAATGAAATTGTTTTTTTTTCTCTCCCTCTCTTTTTTAATTAATCGGTCTTTTTTCCCCTGGCATTGAATCTTCCAGACGCAATTTGATCAATTGATTCGAGGTGAGTTTTAATATATATATCAATTGGCCTTAAAACCTATAAAAAAAACATGTCTCGACGCAAAGAATAGCCTTGACTTTGGATAAATATATTTTTCTATTTTCAAAGGATATTTTTTTTTTTTTTTATTTAATCTTCAATTTCTTTCTAACACGATTTGGATAATTAGATTTTCAAAAAATTGAAATGAAGTGAATAGATAAATAACAAAGAAAGTTGTTTCCTTCTTCTAATGATTTGAAATTCTTTAGTTTTTTTTTTTGATTAATCAAGGAAAAGAGGAAGAGAGTTGAGTTTTTTAATAACTTGATTAAAATAATTAAGCTTAGCTGGAATTTTCTTTTAGATGCGCAGAAAAAAAGTAAGTCATAAGTTTGTTGAGATTAGTCGTCAAAATGCTAACAAATTAATTAGACAATGGGTGGAAATTTTTGTAGAAAATTAGAATTATCATAGTGAACTCACGACCGAAACGTCAACTAGTTATTATATTAATATCCACGGAATAAGAGGTTGGGTGTGTGGGTTATATAGAATTTCTTCGGCTAAATAAAGGGGGAGCCGCCCTCGGGTTTGGTGTAGAGGTTACCGTGGGGCCTTTTATACCAAAGGTCGCGGGTTTGGACCCCGCCAGTCTGATGATTTTATTTAAGCCATTTGGTATCCAAATGGCTTAAATAAGAATGCCTGGACCCACAATAGATATATTAATAACATAGGAGTATCGTTAAAAGTCTCTAATGGGCTAAGTTGCCTAAAAGACTGTGATGATGTGAGTGGGAGTGGGAAAAAAGTGTGAGTGTTTTTTAATAAAAAAAAAAAAAAAAATGGAGAGCCCTGTACGGTCGAAATTAATAGACAACGCATTTCTTCGTTTATAATATCATATATTACAACATACCCTCTATTGCAATAGTAATGAGACTAAAGCCCGGTAGTTAGGCAGCCGAAATGGCACACGCTCACTAAATTGTTTTTCTGTTTAAAACATTGAGATAATTTTCATTTCGATATATCTTGAAGTTTATATTTAAAAGATACATTTTTATATTTTTACTTTCTCTTACCTCTATATATGTTAATATGCAGAGAGAGAAAGTATTGGATTCATGTCAAAAATTCGATGTTGAGATTTTGATGGATATACACGTTTTGAGGTCCCCTGAATGCAATTTTTTTTTATTTAACAAGAGAGAGAAACTCAGGATTCGCAGGGCCAGGAGATTAAATAAAAAAATCTTTTATTTAATTTTTATTTGCCGACGTTTCGGTCTCCAATCACGACCTTCATCAGGGCCTATGATCATAACATTTATTAAAAATTTATTTATTTATTTTTATTTAATCTCCTGGCTGCAAAGTCCTTGCGAATCCTGAGTAAATCTCCACACACAAAAAACATCAATTTATCGAAGAGAGAGAAATTTTTTGATTTTTTTAAGTGAAACTTTTTTATGTTCAGTAGTGCAAGTTCAAAACGTTACGAAACGATTCATTTCGACAGAACTGGTAAGGGAAGACTAGTAAATGTGAATTTTCCTGCGCATAATTTATTTATTTTTCTTATTGAAAATGTAAATTTTGTTCGGTGACAAACCAAAGGTGACTGCACCGAATTACATCAAAGCTAGTAATGGCTCTGATTTTATCAGAATCAGATTGTGTTAGACAAGCGCTACTTTTTGCTTCGCCTCCGACTTACATAACAACTAAAAGGATCAAATTTCAAAAAAAAAAAATAATAATAATAATAAATGAAACACTAAATTTATTGTTTTTTTAGTTGTTATGAAAGTCTCTTACTTAAATTTTATTAGAAACAAAAGGTTAAGGTTTGTAAAAGATCGATTATAGGCCTAATCCTCGGGAAAGAGACACACCTTCTGATAAATCTAATTGGCGGAGGATATCTAAGCATAAATTTATCATGCAATAATTTAATGGTGCAGAGAGAGAAATTTATTTTAGCCAAGTGGTAGACGGTTCGTTTACGCATCGAGTTTTTATTTGTTCTAGAAAGGGGTACTAAGATAAGTTTAGCTTTTCAATAATCGGACTACCCGCGACCCTTGGTCTACAAGTCAGGCGCGCTACCAACTACACCAAGCCCGAGGGCTGGGCGGGGGTTAAGGACAAGTTAGGGCAGTAGTCAACTAGAAATCTCAAGGCAACTATATTTTTATTCGCCATATGGGTCTCCAAAAATCAAAAAGAAGAATTAAATTCCACAAATAGTTCATATTTATTTTAAATTGTGTTTACTTCACTTTTAATTGCATTTACTCCGTCCATTTCGCGTTTTAGTAACTAGCTAGACACTTTGTGGAGGCGTCTTGAAAAATAGTTTTTCTCAACTTCCTTTCCTATGTAATTATTATTTCATTTCATTGTTTATTTATATAGGACAATTAAACGATAATAGCTAATAATTGAAAGTACCGGTTACCGGTATGAAAGATCCCCAATAGTTTTTATTAACTTGCTTTTATGTGTTAAGTTAATTAAGAAGTTAAAAACTATTTTAATTTTTATTTTTAATAGTAAAATTAGCATAGAAATAAGGAACTAAAAGGCACTAAAAAAGACCAATAGGAAAAAAAAAATAAAGCGAAAGAGCCAAATGGAATTTTAATATCGTGTTCGACGAATTTGATCCTCTCTCCTAATAAAAATTTTGCTTTTGTTCTTTTGGAATGGAATATTGTTCCTTGGTGCGAATCGGCACTTTTCGATTTCGCCACGCCTTGTGATGAATATATGGCAAAATATACGGTTGAAATCAGGATGGATGGATCTCTTTCTGGTTTAAATGATTCAAGGATGAATCTATTGTCTTTCAATAGCACCGATAAAAAAAAAAAATACGTAAAGGAATGTCGTTCTATTTGAATTTTTTATTTCCTATCTTTAAATAAAAAAAAATGTCTATATATATAGAGAGATAGATATAAAAATAAGTTTAACGACCTAGAAAAAATGTTCATTATTATTTCTTCCAACATTAAAAATGTTCAATTGTTAGATAAAAAATTATTTTATGTTGAGGAGTTAAAGCAATGTCTCTATTTTCAATTAAAGGAAGTGAGTTGTTCCTGTTCATTCGCTAAGTAATCCGCTTACCGTACTAAACGATAAATATATTGGATCAGATTTAAATATATCCATCTGAAGATTCAGATGGCATAAAATAATAATGGCATTATTTAATTAAAATCGAAACATTTTCTTTTATTGGGATTTTCACTCAATAAAGGCCATTAAAGTTATTTATCCAAGAAACACAGAGTAAATTTCATCAATCTAGGTTTTAAGTAATCGTGTTCACATATAAGCTGACATAATTGCAAATACACTTTTTTTGGGCTCAAGAAGGTCTAAACAAGATGTGGCCAACCCAAATGACCTTGCGGGGCACTATGGAAATGCAACATAACTCCGCGGGCCGCATATAAAATTATATATTCTTATTATGACTGTTCGATTAATCGATTATTCATCGATTATTTTCTTAAAAATAATCGATTATTTAAAGAAATTAATTAAGATTTATAAATTAAAATTAAATTAAATTAAAATAAATTAAATTTAAAGATTAATCGATTATTTCGATTATTTACGGGAAATATGCGTTTGAAAAAAATGGGATGAGACTCGTATGCTAAAAAAAAGGTCAAGGGATTTTCGAGTAGGAAAAATGGAAATTTTACAGAGCAAAAAGAGGATTATTTTTTTTCATAATCGAAATAATCGATTATTTTTTCCTATAATCGAAGACCCCTAATCCCCATATTAGTTTTAGACGCACTATAGACATCTTTTTGGGGTAAAAAAAAAAAGTTATATTGCATATTGTAAGGAGTAGTGACTGAATGCATTATTTATAATGAAGAGATAAGGTAGCCAAATCAAAATAAAGAAAGATTTTATATTTTGCTTTATTGAACAATGTCGACGTTTCGGCTGATTCTTCCGGCCTTCATCAGGACATTTGTTTTGTTTGCCACGAGCTTAAAAAGGCTGGCTGATTGAAGGTCACTCTTGAACCAGAAGTCATGTCAACTAACGAATAAACACAAAACACATGTCCTGATGAGGGCAGGAAGAATTAGCCGAAACATCAACATTGTTGTTCAATAATGCAAGATAATTTTTTTTTCCTTATTTTGCTTTGGCTGCCTTTATCTCTACAATATAAAATAAATATTATTTTGTAAAAGTGTGATGAAGCTCGCGGGCCGCAAAAATATTCCCCGCGGGGGGATAATTATAGAAATTTTCAATATTTTCTCTATGTAAGCCTATATTTCAAATAGTAAAATTCAAATCTCAAATTGTTCATAATCATGTCAATTATAAGGGGGGGGGGTATCAATAATAAGCTTATTATTGAGGTATATTCAGGCCAAAATTTAATTCCACTATAAAGTCAACGTTTCGAGAGTCTGAACGCATCCCTTCTTCAGGACTAATTCCACTATAATCTATATCTAAAACCACATTAGTCCTGATGATGGTAGGCGTTCAAACTCCCGAAACGTCGACAGTATAATGGAATTAAATTTTGGCCTGAATATATCTCCATAACAAGCGTTATTATTTCAATATCTACACCAGACTTTCCCAAACTTTATTGCTCTAATTGATTCTTTCGGAAGAGAGAATAAGTTTCAAAGAGTGCCTGCCTAGACGTTTATATTTTGTCAGAAATATTCGTATAATAATTGCATGAATGTCAGATTTAGTAGGTACAAAGATTTTTGTTATTCATTTGAAATAAATAGGTATGGGGTATAAATGGCCTCGGATGCCGAAAAAAGAACTAAAACAAATTAAAAATTAAATTCTCTGAGAATAAATAATTTTTTACAAGATGAGTATTTAAAATGATTTTGAAAAGATAGTATTTTTTTTATTATTTAACTTATCATTAATAAGATAGTTTATAAATAGTATTATTTAAGACTTTGAAAAGATTATAATAATAGTATTATCAGCTTACACGCGGAAAAGAGAAACAAGTTACAAAATAGACAAAGAATTTGTATTAATATTTCCACGAAGAATGTTTTTTTGAGAGGGATCGAGATATTGTATTGTTTAAAATGAGTAAAGTTTTTTTCCTTGTTTTCTTTCTTTCATTTTAAATAAAAGCGTGTCAAAGGTCACGAGTTCACTAACCCTTACGGGCGAAAAATTTATTTAACTTGGATGCCAATCAATTGAAATAAATAGGGACGGGTGTCTAAAAGGCCTCAGATGCCGAAAATGACCTTAAATGAATTTAAAAAAAAATAAAAAAAAAAGCGTCCGCGGGTTCGGATCCTAGGCAGTCCGATGAATATCATTTGGATACCAAATGGTGTAAATAAATGTGGCTCGACCCCAATGTATCGTAATTATGTAATATTAAAAAATGTAAAAATGTTCTAAGTTGCAGAAAAGGCTTAAATAAATAAATAAAAGCGTTTATCCGTGGACTATAACACAGTGCTAAGGGTCCCATAAGACAAAAATTTATTCTAAATAAATTGACAATCAATTGAAATAAATAGGAACGGGGCCTAAATGGCCTCTGTTGTCCAAAAAAAAAAAAAAAAAAAAAATACAATAAATAAAAGCGTTAATAAAGTTAATCAATTTTGAAAATGTTTTTTTGTTCGCTAAATTTATATACTTAAAATTTTCACAGTTTATTTCAAATGAAATAACCCTGCAAATAGATGGTGTCTCTTGTTTTAATAAAGGCTTAATGTATTGTCTGATATATTAGGCGCTATATACAAAATTTCAGCATTGTTTTAAAAAACAAACTGGAATGCAAGCGAACAATTTGAATAATTGAGATGACAATTATTAATAAAAAGGGCTAATATACAGAGGCAGAACTTTTTGTTCTAGAGGTCAGAGAGGTTCGCCTCCCGCTGCCACCGGTAAAATTTTTTAATTATATTGTCCAACAATTAATATATAACCATCTCAGATTCCGGATAATATTAAAAAATTAAGCACTCGTAAAATATTATCCTGGTATATATAATAAAACTAGCTATTGAATGTTTCACATTTGAATTGAATGTTTCAATGTTTCAGTTTCACTTTTCATCATATATTCAATTTTTTTATATTGTGGATGGTAACCCTATCTTGTGGGTACGTGGATGGCGACCACGAGCTGCCCGAGATGGGATAGGCAGTTCTTCCTCTCTTTGTATGTCTGTCTCTTGCTTCTATATTTTCAACAGGCGTCAGACCGTGCGATGGGTCGGCCTGTTCTATACTTCTCGGTCGCAAAAACACATGTAGTAGGGAATGGAGGGTAAGAGCCCGCCGATCCCGCACCGCGGAAATAAGCCGAAGATTTAATTTTTATATTGTATTATTATTATTGTTAATTTAATAAAAGGGTAAAAATGAATGCAAACAAAAAGGATTTCAAAGACCAGAGGATTGTTCAAATAAAGCGGAATTATCCGTTCGAAGGGTCCTAGATATGGAGATATTTTATTAGAGGAAAAATATAAATAGAAGAAATTAACATTTAAAATGCGAATATTTATAATTAAATTACAGGTAATTAGTGTGTAGAGCAGCCAAGAGGGCGGGGCAGAGGAGTTGGTTGATTTTTGAATGAAGGATAATAGGAAAACTTTTAATTAAGCATTAAGATATTCTTCATTCATACTGTATTAGAATTGGTTGATTACGGTTTGCATTATATGTATAAATACACACTAATTGGAAAAATAAAATAATCAACACTTAATGCTAGCCATTTAATGTTGGCCATTTTTACAATACTAAGGGTCGCGAGTTCGCATCCCGCCCCACGCGACTAAAATTTATTTAAATATTTTTTTTTTTTTTTTTATTTATAAATATTGTACTGGACTATTTGTCCTTTACAAGGGTTGAGTACTTAAATAAAAAGGGGCGGAGTCTAGATGGCCGAAAAAGACCTTAAAATAAAAAAAAACAGTTAATACTCAGATCCGAATCGTAACCAATCTATTGTTGACAATGTAGTACAAATTTTTGCAAACCCTAAAAAATCCGAAATTTATTATCATTAAAAAATTTTATTTAAAAAAATCTTATCATTCAAATCAACAAATTTTGATTTGAATAATTTTTGTAACAGATCTAAAAATGTTTAATTCCGACTGATGAAAGTAAAATTAACATCAAAACGCTTACGCCGATAAAAAAATATTCTTTAATCATATTTTATTCTTACTTCAATAAGCAACTGTTTTAAAATAAATTCAATGTATCTCTCCAGCATTTACTACTAATAGATACTAATGACCATGGCCACCAAGTGTGGGAAAGAGAAATATATATAGTTTTTTTTTTTTTAATAATAATGCGAATCTGGAATCTCGAGCCCTTTTCTACGCCTTTTCTTAGTTTTATTTATTATTTTCATCTTTCGACAGACATTTTTTAACCTAATTATTAAGGGAGTTTTTTGCCCTCGAGCCTTGGTGTAGTGGTTAGCATTTGTACCAAGGGTCGCGGGTTTGCATCCCGTCTCATGCGACAATTTATTTCAAATGGATTGGCTCAGGGTATGCCGCCTATAGGCTGAAGTCGATTTGCCGCCCCTTCTATAGTTCATATTTTTCCTTAATACATTTGTTTTATACAATGTTTTCTACGATAAATGTATACTAAAATTCGTAAGGAAAATATTATTAACGTTTCATTTTAACTTAACCTTTGAAAAAATTGTCAAACTGCTGCCCGTGAAAATTTTTGCCGCCCTAGGTTGCAGCCTTTTTAGAAATATGGCCCTGGATTGACTACCAATCGAAATGAAATAAATAGATGCGGGGTCTAAATAAATGACTTGCGATGCCGAAAAGATCTTAATTAAAAAAATTTAGATTATTTATTTAATTTTTAAAATTTGTTTGTCTCTTTTTTATGATAATATAAATACATGACAGCAAAAGTATTATGATTTATTGAATCAATAGATATTATTTAAATTTTCTCTTGGTGTAAATAAAGATATTCGAATTTATTACTTAATCCAACACCTGTTTTAGCTTCTTAAAAAAATAAAAAAGAATTCTATCCCAACAATTTTCGCGATAAACACTGAGCGTCAATAATGCCAAGGTAGGTAAAAAAAAAATAAATAAATATAATCTGGGGAATAAGTCTATTCTTAGTGTAATATCAAATTTCATGAATTAGCGATTATGAATGAATGAAAGAAGACATGTGTGAATTGAATTTACCTGTGGACTTTGCAATCTTAGCGACGACCGCCGAGGACATGGGTTCATCGGCAATGAGTGCCGCCGGTTGCAGACGCCTATGAACGGCACCTGCGACACCTTCACACCCGATAAGGAATAACAAGAACCCCCACTTGAGTAGCATGTCCATCGTCATCGTCACATACACTCACACACAACACACACACAAGGGGGATGATGATAATTATTCAAAGTAAAAAAAAAAAAACAATTATAAAAAAAAAACCGAATGGGGTATTTATATAAATTAATGATTAATAAGGGGCATGTTCGTGTGAAACACTTGATGATAAATCACAACGATGTGTATCGGTAGTCAAGGTATGCTCGGCGAGAGCAACAAGAAGAGAATGAAGCGAACGGCGCAGAGCAAGTTTAAACTTCGAGTCGCCGTGAGGAGGGAGGGAGGGAAGGAGGAGGGAGAGAGGGAGGGGGCGCCGCCTCGTACTCATGCGGTGATGTCGAGGGGAGGGGCGCACACCTTTTCTTCTCTCACGGGCCGCGCGGGAAATGAAATGGTGCCAGAGAAACAACAACCCCATCCCCCTCACCTCTCTCTGATTTAGGAACTGACAACGCTATAATAATGTATCATAAGGGGGCTCGATGGTGTAGCCGGCTAGTGTATCGGCTTCTATAAAGAAGATCCCTGTTCAAATCCTGGGCGTGAGGGATTTTTTCATTAAATGAAAATATTTATTTAATGTAAACAAATCCTCAAGTAGGCACAGGATTGGAATATTGGATCTCACCACAATAGTCCCCAGGCAACTCTACAAGAAGAGGGAGTTGCTGTGACATCCCGTCCTGTGGAAGGGACGTAAAGAAGTTTCCCTCTCAGTGATGCATTCTTTGAGAGGAGCCGGTGTCCTTCCTCAAACTAGGAAGAATAGAAGAGGTTGGATAAAAGGAACCGGGTGGAAATAGAAAAAAGGATTAGTTCACTAGCTAGTAGCGAATGCACGAGGAGGAGTTAGAGATAGGAAATAATGTAACTTCACGGTGTCCCGGTAGATGACTACGGCCAGAGGCCGGCTGGGTTTAAGGTGTGTGTCTTCGTGCACAAAAGCACCTTGGGTAAACGGGGATCCCCATAGGAAGTTCAAATAATAATAATAAATAATAATATTGTATCATAAAACAAAAAACACCCCTGAGCAGAGGAAGTCTCGCTTGACATTACAAGCAATAAATCTTATTTAAATAATTTAGTAAATATAGACTCGAGAATCTCATTAAATGGTTCAGTCAATTGACAGTCAGTTCAGTCAATTGATTGCAAGGGCCAGTAGCCAGCCACTTTTCAATCGATGATTCATTAAATTCAAATAATTGCTAGGTATTTTTATAGGGGTCAAAAAAAAAATCAAACCGCTAATCTAGGCCTTTTGATTCTTGTTAAAAGAGCCTAGTTGACCAATGTTTAACAAGTAAAATGGCCTTTCTTATAGGCCTATTAAGAAAATCATAAATTGATTGAAAATAAAATTAGAAAAGGCCAAAAATTGATTGACTAAAGTTAACAAAAAACCTCTCTCACCTATCTATATACAGTATGTATATATACGGTATAGTGCAAGGGCGAATCCAGAGGTGTTTCTCGGGGGGGGGGGTAATCTGGTGTGACTCGTCGCACAGCACACTATTTTTTCTTAATATCGGTAATATAAAGGCGCATTCTCTACTTGTTTGCCAGAATATAAATACAAATCAAATTTTTAAGTATTAATTTTTAAAATTTTACATTAAAAATACATTTTTTTTTTTTCGAAAAAAAAGTATTTTTTCCAAATCTCGGGGGGGGGGGGGGTAATTGCCTCCTTTACTCCCCCCTTTGTATCCGCCATTGGTATAGTGAGAGAATGTATTGGATTCATGTCAAAACTTCGATGTCGAGATATTGATGTCTGTGTTCAATTTAAAGCATGAAGGAATTTTGCCCTTAAAATCTTTTGAAGCACACTTTACTCTTGTACTTCATAGGAAAGATAGACCAAAAGGTTGCCATGGTAACAATATATAAATATTTAATTTGTTTATGAATTTTACAACTTGAATCTTATATTAAATATCGGCCCTCGAGCTTGGCGTAGTTGGTAGAGTTAAAAAGGTCCATTTAGGCACTAAAATCAGTTTTATTTATCCAAATTTTTTCCGTTTTTGCCGAGTCCTGAGGGCCCCGGCCCTCACAAAGACAAATATTTGGGGCCTATGCCGGCTCGAGGCCTGGGGCTTACCGACGAGGGGCGTCGGTAAGCCTCTGCCGCAGTGAGGTCGTTAACCTCTTACCCCAAACAAATGCATTGAGCCTACAGATTAATATTACCATAGTGAATCAAGAAATATACTGGAAAAGATGGCAATGAAAGATACTGAAATGCCACAGACAATTCATGAGAATTTGTGTGAAACTCTGAAAAAATATTTTGGACTTGAAGTAATTTTTAAATAAAGACTTTTAACATAGTGAAATCTTATTAGACAAAGAGGCAATGGCGCGTACAAGGAAGAGGTTAATGAAGTAATAATTATTTAGTTCAAGACTCAAACTAAATAAAGTACTTATGAATGATTAAAATTATAATATTAATGTTTTGTTTTTTTTTTTGTACAAAGGGGAGGGCTCGGGATCTCTGGTCCGCACTCCCCTAGGACCTTTACTTCTTCCAGTCTTAATCGATAAGATAAAGTTATTTAAATTTTAGTGGCTGCTAAATGATTTAAATAAATATGGATGGATGATCGAAAAAGAATTGAACAAATAAAATTCGTTAAAAGTCAATTGTAAATAATGTGGGCGGCGCTTGAGGCTAAGAACAAAAAACACCCAGATACCTTTTAGGAAGGGAAAGGGCTCTATTGGAGGGCTTGGTGACCAATTAGGGTGGAGTCTTGGGACATGGGCTTTCCTTTTTGAAACAACCCTCGGAGGTGTTGTGGCTTCAGATCTCCCACCCCCATCCATGAAGCCTAAAGGGGCCCTTACACGCTCAGTCAGATTGTCAGTCTGGCCGAATCAGTCTGACTCTCAGTATTTTCTTCAGTCAAGGTTAACCATACACGTATCAGTCAGACTGCCAATCAGAATCAAGTTTTTTAAATTCATTCGACTGTGTGAATCCACTAATTTTTCTTTTTAACTAAACTAATTTAGTTCCCTGCCAATAAGTAACAATAAAAAAACAAAAATAAATTGAGTATTTCCTTAATTTTGTCATTAGCATACAAAAAAAAAAAAAAAAAAAAATTGTCTAAATAAATAAAAAAATTTGGATGAAAAATTGGTTTGCAAGCAAATTTAATTATAGAAATTTCAGCTCCTAATGCTGTAGTTTATATATACTGTATATTCTAAAATATAATCGTGCTTTTGTGAACTCACAAATCGAAAATTGAAAAAATTCATATTTTTTTACTTCGTTTTATTTAATCTAAAAAACTTTATTAAATAGTAATTATTCGTAGATTTTAAAGACCAATCCTGTTAATTTTTTTTTTTAATTGAACTTGGGAATTAATAAAAAAATAAAATATATTTTTTAGAATTCTTTGCCTACATATTAAGCCTTGAAAGGCATGAAAAACCTATCTGAATATTTAAATCATAGTACTCGATAAACAATATGTTTAAAAAATTAGGAAAAATTTAAATTTTATTGTTTTTCTTAATTCAAAATTATATTTATTTGAGTGGCGTCTCCCATACACTCTCAATTCAGACTGAGCTGGTCAATACCCCCTCCACTTTTTTCTTTGGTCCTGTTCCATGTTCCTTGACTGAAGCTCGGATTTCAAAATATCTAGAAATTCGTCAGTCACGGCCTTCAGTCCTTCAGTCTTGCCCATACACGTTCAATCAAAACGCCATTTTGCTCAAATACTGACAGTCTGATTGATCGTGTAAGGGCCCCTTAAAGGCTAGATATTTTAAGAATAAAATAAAATATAAATAGGCCTAGGTAAAAATTTATAAAATAGGCTAATGTAAAAATATTAGTTTGGGTAATAAACAAGTTAAATCTCTGGAACCAGTCAAGGAGTTTTTAGTTCTAAGAGATATTAAAATTTGGAGTTAAACGGAAAAGAAGATGTACCAATATTAATTGAAAACAAAGCATTTTCTGGTTCAAATCTTTAGAATTGAGTGAATATTGATTTTTGACTCAAATATTCCTCCTTTTCTATCTACCAAGGGAAGGAAGGGCAAATTTCAAAAAGCTGCCTTTAATTTGTATTTACTTACTTGTATATCAAAAGGCCCAAAAGAACAAAATTCGAAGAGTAGATACCAAAAGATGATAATGCCAAAATGTTTCCTTCATTTGTATGTTTTTATTTAATCAAAATGAAAACAAGAACGTTAAGATACAAGTCATCTGAAAAATGTAAAATTTGAATTAGTTTAGCTCATTTTATTTAAATAACTATTGTATATGAAATTTACTTATAATCTGAACTTACTTATAATCTGAAAAACTCCCTCCTCCTCCCCTGATAGCCCACCGATCCTCACCAAAATTAATTTAGCTAAAAAAAAAAAAAAAAAATTAGTTTCCATATTTTGATTATATCACTTAATGAAAATTTACTTACTTTTGCATTAAAAATTAATCTTGAAGACTTCTTTTTTTAATGTGCACAATACGTATCTATAAAATATATTTTTTTTAAATAGAAAAATTCATTTAAAAAAATTAATTCGCGTTTGTAAGAAATTTAATATAAAAAATGCAGCAAAAATTGTCAAATTTGATCACCCATCACAAGCCCAAATAAACAGTCGTGTGCCTAATCCACAAAGGAAAAATTCCAGAATTTGTATTTACTTACGTGTAAATTAAAAGCTCCAAAACAACAAAATTCGATGAGTAGATACCAATAGATGATAATGATATACTCTTAAGCCAAAATGTTTCCTTCATTTGTATTATTAAATAAGTTTATGTTTTTATTTAACCAAAATGAAAACAAGAACGTCAAGATAGAAGTCATCTGAAAAATATAAAATTTGAATTAGTTTAGCTCATTTTATTTAAATAACTATTGTATATGAAATTTACTTACGTATTACTTAATCTTGAGGACTTCTTTTTCTTTAAAGTTAAACAAAAACAAATAATTAAATCAAAAATAATGTACTTCACGAACAATTCTTTTTATTATTTGCAAAAGAATATGAGATATTTCAAAAAAGAATTGTGATTTATAATTCGAAAACCCCAAGTCGGGTGCCTGAAGAAATCTAATCAGTGAGAATGAACGTGATTTTTTGGATTACGAGTAAACGAGAGACCAGGGGGCTTGAAAGAGATCCTACCTAGCCTAATTAAAAAATACGAACGAATTGTAATTGTATATACCCGGTCCCCGCCATCAGATCGGCGGGGCCCTCGGGCCTGTCCCTGGCCATAAGGGTATGCGTTATTTACATCCAGGCTATCCCTGGAGAAACGACATCCCTCCCTGACTCTCGTTTACCCAAAGAGCCACCTCAAACCCAACCTCAAAGATACATAAACTATCAGACGTTTTTCGCAAACACAAGAACACTTGAGAACCTGGGCCTCAATCTTTCAATCAGTTCTGACCGCATCTCCTTATGAATATTCTCGTTGATTTCTCCAGTAATAGCTTCATGAGAAATAGCTGCAGGTTCACATATAAAATCCCTCTCGTTGGCATGGTGCATCCCTCCCTCCCGTCTATATTAAAACTATTTGACTACAATTTAAGGTGTGAAAACGAAATTTCAAATTATAGATCGAAAAGTAAATACATTTAAATTTGTATTCGTATATAAATCACACCTTAAGTTCTAGGTACCAAGTTGATGATGTCCCTCGGTGCAGGAGAGAGAAGCATCCTCTCTCCCGACGCAGGTGGGGAGGAAGTCTAATCCAATTTTTATTAAAATTAAAAAAAAAATTAAGTTAAATTTTTAGCAAAAAAATTTTATAAAAGTTTATATCAAATTATTGAACCTTTTAAAGAAATCAAAATTTAATTAAGAAATTAGAAATGAAAATTTTAAAATGCAAATTAATTAAAAGTGAAAATTATTTAATTTATAATTTATTAATTAAAACGATTATTTCTGAAAATTATCTATTTAAAAAAAAAATAATTATTGATTGATATTGAAGAAGAGCTAATTCTATTCGGGGTCAGCTGAAAAAAAAACATCCTAAAAAGCTAATCTAATCTATCCCCTTCAAAATTCTTGCACCATGCAATTATTACCTTGGATACCGTCTCGGAGTTCTGTAAAAAAAAGAGAAAAAAAATTCTTTAGAAATAGATAATAATTAATTTAGGCTTTATTAAATTATAAGATTTATGAATTTATATTTATGCATGTGTGTAGGAGGGTGTGTAGGGGTGTGTGTGAGTGGATAGGAGGGTGCATGTTACACCAGAATATGAAATATTTACCTCTCGGGGCATTGAAGATCACTCGAAGCTCCATCCAGTCGAGGCGCTCAGCATCGAAGTCCTCTTGCACTGATGACACTGACACACACACACACACACAGACAAATCTGCAAAAAGAACATCTTTTAGAATCTCATTCTCTTATCAAAAGATATCAAAAGAAATTTGGAAATTTTCATTTAAAGTAATTTATATGAAATGAAAAAATATTAGGCCTATTTGATGTTTAGAAAAAATCTTAAGCCTGGATCACACGAGGCGATTAGTCGCTGCTTATTTCTAGGTTCTAGCCTTTAATAGTAGCGAGTGGAGTTAGTAGTAGCGACTAGGCTGTCACACCATGCGATCACTATTGAAATAAGTAGCGACTAAATCGCCCGTGTCACCGAGGCTTAAATGTGCATATCTGTAATGGCATTTGGACCGGTATGTAGATGGAGTATGGGTTTTTTAATAAATATACATTTCCTAAGCTCATAGGTTAAATGAGCACAATAAAAAAATTAAAATAATAAATTTTTAATTGGAAAAGAAATAATATATAGGCCTATTCTTAGGTAAATATAAGAAAGTATTAAACAAGGAGTACGGTAAGCTTAGTAATATTAAGTTTCA
>JAKCPI010027050.1:0-13007 GCA_023213315.1 Euborellia annulipes
TATATATAGATATTTTTTAAGATAAGAGTGTTATTTTTTAATAACACTAAAAATGAAATATAAATGCGAACTCATAACTGTAAACTCATCAATAAAACAGGCAATGTCTGTCATATTGTCGCAAAAATATTATTTTTAAATAAAAGTTAATTTTTTCTCATAATTTGGACAGTCAATCTTTGAATATATGGATGTACAAATGAGGTATTTTTTAATGCATTGGTTTTCACTACTTTGGCCAATATTTTGTAAAAGTGTGTCCGCGGGTTGGCCACCCCTGATTAGAGTCAATAAATTCGCAATACTAGAGAGGCTTTTTCCCTATCCCTTTAGTCTGAAAAACAGGTGTTAAAAGTCGAGTAGCAGTTGTTTTGTCTTTAAATTTTAGTTGATAACTTATTTTTAAATTAAATAATTAATAAAAATTCTTTCCAATTTCAGAACATGCACGCGCATGCTCAATTTTGTTTATCTGGTGATAATACAGTAGAAGCCACAAATCACGCAATCGAAACATTAAGTAAAGAGGAATGCGACGAGGCGTTTGTAATTGTCCTTTCCGACGCTAATTTGGAACGATACCGGATTTCACCTGAGAGTTTTGCCCAGTCGCTTACGTCACATCCCAACGTAAATGCCTACGCCATCTTCATTGGATCACTCGGAGATCAAGCCGGAAAGTAATAACAGATTTTAATTTTACATTAATTAATTTAATTGATTCAGCACATAATACAAAGAATATACATAATGCATAATTAATTTTTACTATTTATTAGATGTTTCCCCTTGAATATTTACTATATTATTGTTGATTACCTGCGGATTTATTTATTGTTTCTATCGTGAAAATTTATTATTATTGTCGATCATCTTCAGGGGCGCCGGAACGAATTTGAATCAGGGGGGAGGGGGGAGGGCAAAAAATATTTTTTAGAAAATTAAAATAATTTAATACGTTCAAATAGTATAAAACAAAAACAAATCTACTATAAAGCTTTAAAAATTTTAAATAAAATCACAATTTTAATAAAATTAAAATTTTAAAAAATTTGCTAGTGATTTTATCAAAAATTTTTTTAGCTTATATTTATACTATTTAAAGGAAATAAATATTTTTAATTTTCTTCTTTTAATTCAATATAAAATGTTTTTAGAAATTAGAAATACAATAGGGTCTATATAAAATATTTTGGAAAAAAATGAATTTCTTACTCTTTTAATTTTTTTTTATTTAAAATATTTTATTTTTCAAAAGTAAAAATATATCATTTTTAAAAATAAATGAAATAAAAGAAGACATATTGCCCCCCCCCCCGTTCCGGCGCTTATAATCACCTTCAGAATTTATTATTTCCCCGTTTCCCCGTGAATATTTAATTATTTCGAATAACTGATGATGGATTTATTTAATTAAACCCGAAACGTCTTCTGAGTGGAGATTTTTTCTCGATAGAGGCTCTCCTTTTGGCTGACATCCTCTCTTCCTGTCTATTCTAATCGTTGAACATCCACTTCACTTATCAATATCAACATTAGAATAGAATAAATATAATCTTCAATACAAGATGTTCCTTTCTCGGCACTCTTGGTTGAATTTAGGTGGTAGGTTTTCAAATTCTTAATAAAATTTTTGAATTTTATTAACAGAGGTTTTTTATTAGGTTGGTTTACATTGCGGGCCGTTCACAAATGTTTCTACCGGGGCAACATCTGCAAATTTTAAATTAGAATAAATATAAAGATATTTATTTCAAATTTCAAATAATAATACAAATATAAATAAATTTGAAATAATACAAAAATTCCCTTTACGCTTTTTGGGTTTCGGGTTCTAATCATTTTTTTTTCTTTTCATTATTTACTCTTCATCTTCTTCCTCCTCCCCATCAATCTTCTTTATTAACTAGATCGTTTTGTTGCTGGGACCTCCTTGCAGGTCCTTCCACCATTCTTTTATTTCCCTTCCTAGCTTGTCTTTTATAACCGGGCATTCTTCTACATGTCTTCTTTCTTCTTTTTCTTTCTTGCATCCTCTGCAGTATTTGCCTCCTCTTCCCTGGTTTCCTCTCCAGATGCTTCCACATCTGGCTCTTGCCCAGAGTTTTCTTATCTCTTCGTTGTTTTCTTTCAAATATTCTTCCCCTTCTATGTCATTCTTGATGTATTTGTAATAATGGCAAAATGTTGTCTTTTCTATTTTGTCTTCTTCCTTTAAGCTTGAGATTACTTGTCGATATTTGGAGCAGATGGTACGCTGTAGGGGTTAATAAAAGACAAATTTTTGGTTTGGCTTTTATTCGGGAAACTTAATTTTGGCCGACCAATGTGTGCACCATTAAATTAGTTTCGGTTCCAATCTAATGATGCACACACTGGCCGGCCAAAATTAAGTTTCCCGAATAAAAGCCAAACCAAAAATTTGTCTTTTATTAACCCCTACAGCGTACCATCTGCTCCAAATATCGACAAATAATCTCAAAGGTAAGCTTAAAGGAAGATACAATAGTCTTGTCTAGTTTTCGGTTTAAAATCACTTTTCTATTTTGCTCCAGTCTGCCTGAATGGTTTGTTCCATTTCTGTTTCCAGCATCCTCTCGAAGGTTATCAGTATTTTGTTTCTGTCGACCTCTTCCAGCACGCGCCAATTCTGCCCCAAACTCTCGAACTTCCTCGCCATCAGCGCGCTCCCCATTCTCAGGTTTCTTAGATGTTCTTCGAAGCATATTCTTGGTGCATTTTCCCTATCTTCATAATATATTTTAACATTCTTTTTGATGCCACTGTTTTCAGTTTTACCCTTCCCATCTCTCTTCGCCAGATGTAATCGGGAGTACATCTTAATACGCCAAGTATCATCTTCATATATTGGCCGTGTATTCGTTCTATCTCTTCTCTTTCTTTCCATCCCCATAATTCTACACCATACATTAATCAATATCAACATTAATTATTTCGAGTTGAAAGAAAAAAGTTCTCTCTATTTGAAAAAAAGAGATCCAAATTTGGCTTGATTTTTTCATATGCCAAAATTGAAATTTTCACTTTTGTTTAAGGATATAATTCAAGATTATTCTCTAAAAATTTCGAAGGATTTCGGCGGTTTTTTTTTGGCCCTTAGGACTCTTTCAAAGTTGATAAAAAAAATTCTCACATATTCCTTATTTAATTATCTTTCGATTGAGCATCCGGTTGTGAACGGACATTAATGTCAACATTATAGAACTTATTAGGGATTGAACTTCATAAATAAAATGATAGTTTCTGTACTGCAAAAGTTTTAATCTAGTTTTCTAAGAGTTACATATATGCATGATTTCATTTGCATTCTGTTAAATCTTATATTCTTCTTAAAAATGTTTATATTGATATATATATATGTATTTTCACGATGGTAATTATGTATTACATTCGCAGGCCTGATGATGATCTATCTCTGAACCGAAACTGTTAGTTGCAATACACTCATCGGGTTTAAAAATAAAAATCGTCGATAATAATTTTTAACGAATTATTTTCTAATCTGCAAATAAAAAAACGAGTAAACCTCCTATTACCTGTTAATTATTATTTATCGTGCTGTTTCTACAAATATTATATTATGTTATGAATAATTTTAATTTTACATAATTGATTATTGATTTTTAAATCTAATAATTTGTTTTAGATTAAAAAGAAAACTACCACCAGGAAGATCATTTGTTTGCATGGATCTAAAGGATATACCTGAAATACTTAAACAAATATTTACATCATCCATCCTAAATAAATAATATTTATTTGTAAAATATTTTAAAATTGATGAGTTATTTAAATTTAAAAGTTTGATAATAGTTTCTTATCGAACTGATGTGAGATCAAGAATATATTCTCAAAAATATTTTTAAATAATTGTAAATATATAATTAGTTTTTTCAATATCATTCGTATGTAAATTATTTTTCATTGTTCCAACTCCGTCCTGAACTATTCGTCCAATGATTGCATCATACTCTAATTCACAGATCACAACGACATTCCCCTTGAATCAAATGTAGATTAATTATCTGTTAGGGGGGGGGGGTAAAGGGGATAATTGCCCCCCCCCCCCACCCCAACCGCGAGATTTGATAAAAATATTATTTTTTTTTTTATGAGTTCTTGAGAAGAAAGAACAACACTAAATCAAAAAATCAAATGTATTCTTATTCCCATTAAAATTTTCAAATTTAAAAAATGAAGTCTTGCTTTATTAATTATTGTTGAATAACCTGCAAAAAGAAAAAAATTTCTCTACATTTGATTTTTTTTTTTTTTTTTTTTTTTGGAAAAAAATTTTATTTTTAATGTAAAATTTTAAAAATTAATACTTAAAAATTTTATTTGTATATATATATTCTGGTAAACAAGTACAGAATGTGCCCTTAAATTACCGAAATAAAGAAAAAATTGTGTGCTGTGCGACCAGTCACACCAGATTACCTCCCCACCCCCTCGCCCGAGAAACTCCTCTGGATCCGCCTTTGATTCAGCATTAATGGGATTCAGGTTCACACAGCTTGCACCAGTTCCCGCAAAGGATTGGAATCCGAATTCAGCAAAAATGGTAAAGAAGCATCTGAAGTTGATTCTCGTATAAAAGCAAAATATTAGTAGAAGATATGAAAATTACACGGCTGCTGACAATATTTAACATAATTATATATATATATAAAATATATATATATATATATATATTATTTTACTAGCCGCCTTCTGGACCCCCCCTTCAGCTGGCTCGGGCCCGCCTGCGGCGGACCCTCGCCTTTTCTTAATTATGTCGCCCGCATTTGCATTTAGACAGGGGGGCTTCGGAAGTTAGAATAAGAGAAAAATGGTCAGGAAGGTATTTCTTGTTATAAAACCTCGAACTCATTAAAAATATAAAACTCTCCGAAATATTAAATGTTATTTTTCACGTTTTTATAACTTAAAACTAAATTTTGGGGAGTAAATTATACGCTATTAGAAAAAAAAGTACTAAAAATTATTTGAAAACTAAAATTATGGGGAGTAAAATAAAGAGTGCTGGGTACTAATTTTATAGAGTAAAATATAGCGTGCTGCTATCTATTATGAAAAAATGTACTAAAAATTATTGAGAAAGTAAATTTATAGAGAGTAAATTATAGCGTGCTGCGATCTATTAGGGAAAAATGTATAAGGGGGGGAGTTTGGGATAAATATAGGTGTGATCTATTAGGGAAAAATGTACTAAAATTATTGAGAAACTAAATTTATAGAGACTAAATTATAGCGTGCTGCGATCTATTAGGGAAAAATGTACTAATAATTATTGAGAAACTAAATTTATGGAGACTAAATTATAGCGTGCTGCGATCTATTAGGGAAAAATGTACTAATAATTATTGAGAAACTAAATTTATGGAGACTAAATTATAGCGTGCTGCGATCTATTAGGGAAAAATGTACTAATAATTATTGAGAAACTAAATTTATGGAGACTAAATTATAGCGTGCTGCGATCTATTAGGGAAAAATGTACTAAAAAAATTGAGAAACTTAATTTATGGAGAGTAAATTATAGCGTGCTGCGATCTTTTAGACGATATATGTACTAATGACTATTTGTAATGAGTTCGGTTATGTTCGGTGAATTTCGGAAATATTCGAGCATGCGGCGACGGCTTTAGCCTGTTAAAAGGAAGGATATATTCCGAGATGATTTAGTATCTCACCGACTGCCGGTGAGTGAATATAAGGGTAATCTATGTCAGTTTATTATCTATTATTAACATTATAAAAATTCTTGAATTTAATAGGGGACAGGCTGATTATTGTGAATAAACATGCATTTATTTACTATTTTAAATGAATTATTGGGGCTTAATGGGAATTGGACGTCGTGGATAATTGGGGGCGTTTGTAATGTGGAGGGTGGATGTTGACTCGTCGACGGTCGTTATCCCACCCAGCCCTCCCAATATACGTACCTTTCTTATATAATAATTTCATTACACGAAGCTATCGTCGCCGCTTTGCCGAAAATACCCGATGTTTCCCGAAGCGTTTTAATTCTTGTTTTGCTTCAAAGATGGCAGCATAATCTTAATTCCATTATCGTATATATTATATAAATTAATTATTATTCAATAATTTATTTAAAACGATAAATAATTGCATGTATTCACATTAATTTGCCTGTCTCCTATTAAATCTAAGAATTTTTAAAATAAATAATAGATAATAAACTGACATGGATTCTTCCTATATTCACTCACCGGCAGCCGGTGAGATACTAATATTTTACACTCTACAAGTTTAGATTCTCAATAATTTTTAGTACATTTTTCCCTAATAGATCGCAGCACGCTATAATTTAGTCTCCATAAATTTAGTTTCTCAATAATTATTAGTACATTTTTCCCTAATAGATCGCAGCACGCTATAATTTACTCTCTATAAATTTACTTTCTCAATAATTTTTAGTACATTAGAATGATGAAGGAATAGAGGATGTCAGCCAAAAAAGGAGCCTCTATCGAATAAAATCTCCAATCAGAAAACGTTTCGGGTTTAATTAGATAAAACCATCATCAGTTCTTTAGAGCTGAAATGAGCATAAATAATAATTGTAATACAAGAACATAAAATATTTTTTAAATTATAAAAAACATCAGATCTTACATTATTGGCAATCTCAAGATGCACACCATTGAGATGAGATAGAGTTGTTATATATAAACATATACAAAATTATATAAAAAATACAAAATTTGCATATTAGTTGTATGATGCTCATTAGTCAACACGCCAAGTCTCAAATGTATATAAAATTTAATTATCAAATACAGTTATTATATGATAAATACTGGGGAAGCAATGAACCCTCAGTACATTGACCCAAAATACATCTTAATAAAAACGAAAACTCCAAAAGCGTGCCTTTGACCTATTTGAAAACATATTATTTATTTGCAAATGACAATTTTATAAATTAATTCATAATATATTCTCAAATTACAAACAAAGTTATAAACAATTTTTATAATATTTACATCTGGGCGTCTACATTATTTAAGATGGACAAATATACAATTTTTAGTACATTTTTTCATAATAGATCGCAGCACCCTATATGCCCGCGACCCAAGAAAAATTGAGTCAATACGGGGCCTTCTGGTGGATGACTGAACCCATGCCCCCCCCCCCCCTTTCCAGCTAAATTCCTTAGTTACTCTCATGGTTATCACACAATAATTTTTGTGGGGATAATTATTATTATTGGTTCTATTATATTTTGTATAAAAAATTCATTCATAATACAATTAAATCTTTTCAAAAAAATTAAGACAAATAATAATAATAATTTTTAAAAAACAATATAAATTTCAAAGCTCTTCAGTAAATTATTGGGGAATAATACGAAAAAAATAAAATTGCAATAAAAAAAAATCAACATCTTAATTACAAATTTTATAAGAATCTAACGTAGCCCCCCCCCCTTCGGGAGAGGTCAATAATTCCTGACTCGGAGGCGACTATGGACAAGAGAGCAATGGCGGATCCAGAGGTGTTTCTTGGGGGGGGGGTAATCTGGTGTGACTCGTCGCACAGCACACTATTTTTTCTTAATTTCGGTAACTTAAAGGCGCATTCTGTACTTGTTTGCCAGAATATAAATACAAATCAAATTTTTAAGTATTAATTTTTAAAATTTTACATTCAAAATACATTTTTCTTCGTAAAAAAGAATTTTTTTCAAATCTCAGGGGGGGTAATTACCCCCCTTTACCCCCCCCCCCCCCTTGTATCCGCCCATGCAACAAAGCCAGGAACGGACCTGCAAACAAACAAGTCTCTACAGGACATGCTGATCTTTCTAAAGCAAGAAATAACCTCACAAAAATTTCAAAAGATAGAACACGCACTGAAGATATAAAATAAATAAATAATTAAACTTATTTAAGTAAAAATCAAACTTAACAATTTATAACTGTAGTAGTGTAGAGGAATTGAAAATTTTTTAAAATTAAATGCTATATTAATTTCGGAACTATAAAGAGGATTCTTGAAATCTTATTAAGTATAAACATACTCAATTTTTAGAACTTCATTTACCCGGCAGCTAAAATCTCGGCTTGCAAGGAGGTCCAGGCAGTGGCGTAACGTACCCCCGCAAAACCGCTTGCGCGGGGGGGGGCGGCCCTGTCTAGTGGTAAATATAAAATTGTTTTATTACTCTAGATTACATAAAATTCTTGAGTTGATCCAGTTTTTACAGTTAAAAAAAAATTCATTAAGGCATGATTTCCAAATATTAAGATTTATTTAATTAATTTAAACTTGCTAAATAAAATTAAATTCTAAAATAAATTTTCCTTATTCACCGATTGATATTGGCCTCGAAACTTAAAAAAAAAAAAATTGTATATTAAAAGGAATATTCCCTAAGTAAAAAGTGAATTATATTTGTTATGTTCTGAAGGTTTTTCTTTTAAAGAAAATAGATAAGTTGAATTTAATAAAATAGATAAATACTTATTTAAAATAGTTTAAAATTGTAATAATTATAAACAAACGGGCCGGGCCGGGCTACGGGCTTACGGGCCTACCCGTACCCGTGCAGGGCTCTAGTGTAAGATGAAGAGTAATTGATAAAGGTGATTTAAAAAAAAAAAAAATGTAACTTCTATAAAAATAATAATTTTAAGGAAAACGTGTACAACAAATAATAATGAATGTTTTTAAAAAATTGTAAGAAAGAAATGTATTCCAAAACTAAGTTAAGAAAACGCAATATAATTTGAAATTGTAAATGTATTAATATTGTCATGCAGGGGCGTATATAAGGGGGGGGGGCCGAGGGGGCCTGAGCCCCCCCCCCCCCCGAAATTTCCCAAACACATATACCTATATAGGGATATACAGACATCAGCGCAACAAATTTTTCCGCAGGATGGAAAACTTTGGTTCCGCAAATGAAAAAATGTTCCGCAAAAAATTTCGTGTGGAAAAAAAAACATAGTTTCTTAAAAAAAAATTTTTCCGCAGAAAAATTTTTGAGTTCGGGCCCCCCCCCCCCGAAAAAATTTCTATATACGCTCCTGTTGTCATGTATAGTGAAATAATTTTAAGAAGTTGTGTTAAATATGAATATAGTGAAGTGCGATTAAATTTCTCGGAGTGTGATAAAACTTCTCCACGTGTGAACGATCCGGAGTTTGATCAAGGGGGGATGTTGTGATCCAAAAAAAAATATTTAAAACAGTCGCCCAACCCCCGGGGAGTGACATAAGTGCGGGCAAAAAATATAAATATCTTATCTTATGAGAGCAGAGCGTACAACAAGCAGCAAAATTGGCTCTCTCTCTGTTGGCGCTCTATATATCCCTCAAAGATCAAAAAGAAAAAATTAAATATATATATAAATTACATTAAATTGTGAATGATTGAAATAAAGAAGAGAAAGGAAGAAAGAAATATAGAATAAGAATATACTGAGTCAAGTTCATCGGCTTTGGAGAGTTCACGAGGACCACGAAGTCCAACAATATTGTATGTTATCAATATTTTTTTGTATTCTTTTCTGTTAAAAAAAATAAATAACGAGGTTGTGGTCCGCTTTATTGAACAAATTAATTTATTATTAAAATCTTAAAAATTTACTTTTTTTTAAAACAAACAAAAAAATCAAAGAAATTTTAATCTTCCTCATTACCAATCCTTATTTTTTTTTCAAATTGTTTGCTGAAATATTTTTGGTTGCTGCCTTTCTTCTCCTTATATGCCTATATGGTACAATCGGTGGCGGTGGCGACCCTCTAAATTCATATCTACAAAATAATAATTGAATAAGTGATATGAAGAACAAATTAATATAGACAATGAAGAAATCAATTATTGATTTATTTCATATATCATGTGATGACTTTATTGAAAGAAAATTTAAAGATAAATTATGTGGCATCATTACAAAATCTTAACCAATGATTCAAAATAGTCAAGTTGACCGAGGCCCCTTGGAATTTATTGCACACACAGGAACGATCCCTTCATTATTCAGGGATTCATTGAAACATCAACCCACCCCCCATCGCTCCCAACTCAAAGGGGAAGCATAAAAGGGGAACTCAACTGCCGGAACTGAGAAAATGCCTGTTGAGATTAGACTTGAAAGTCTGAAGATTGTAGGTTTTGGGGAAGATTGACGCAGGGAGCTTGGGAGGTCTTGGGGAGAAACGAAGATTGGAATTGACTAGTTCTGAACAGCATAGGGATGGATGCTGGGACGATGCGTTCCATGTATATGTTGCATTGGGTGGGATAAATGATTTTCAGTGGCGTACCGAGGGGGGGGGGCGGGGGGGGGGGCGGTCCGCCCCAGGCCCCGAGCCGGCATAGGCCCCCATATATTTATAAAAAAAAAAATTTAATGAAAATTTCTCTTTTTGAGGCCCCGGGGCCCTCAGGGCTCAAATAAAAACCAAAAAATTTAGTTAAAAAATCAAAATTTAATGAAAATTTCTCTTTGAGAGGCCCCGGGGCCCTCAGGGTACAAGTAAAAACAAAATTTAATGAAAATTTCTCTTCGAGAGGCCCCGGGACCCTTGGGGTTCAGGAATATACGGTATTTTAAAAATATTTTTATGTATGGAGAAGAGGGATATTTAAAGATGAGCAGCCCCCCCCCCAAAAAAAAAATTCAATATAAGGCCCCCTCTTCTAGTGCCGCCCCAGGCCCCCAACTGCCTCGGTACGCCTCTGATGATTTTAATTCGGCAGAGCATTGACCATGATAGTATCTATGAACTTAGAAGCCGAAATTGATTTTGAAACTAGATTTCAGTCTGGATTAAATTTGGTAGAAATTTCATATTAAGGAAAACTTACGGGTCGTCCATAGCCGCGTTCTTCTCCTTTTTTCATTTGTTGGCGTTGGCGCGATTTCGACCTAAAATTCGTTGAATCATGAATAAAAAATAACACACTTTATTAGTATGAATCAAAAAGGAATAAAACTTTTAAATAATTAGTAATGGACAAAAATGTGGAAGCCACTCTCAGGATTATCCGAAATTGAATGAGAGAATAAATAAATACAAAAATTAAAAAGTTAGGAAAAAGCAAGTTCGAGGGCAGCAAAGAAAAGAAAGCCTTTGGATGCCAGAAGGAGACGTTTCGGACCAAATTTATTTGTCCTTAAATCCTTATAGGCTTATAATATTTATTTTAGGCATAAATTATCATTGTTCTTGATCCACAAAAGTCCATGGACATGTACATTTTATTAAAGGGCGAGTGTTTAAAACATGAGAGTCTATTTGGATTATACAAAAATTTAAATAGTTAGATAATATAAATTAAATAAAATTTCGTTTACTCACTGGAGGTTCATCATCAAATCAGAAATAATTATCACTTCTGGTTTTTTTTTTACATATTTCAATGATAACTATATCATCGTCATCGCTTGATAGAATGACAACTTCATCATTCTCCATTTTAAATAATATATTTTTTAATTGGATTTTCTCTAAGAAAGAGTATTAAGGAAGTGAATTTTATTTTTTATAGGGTGAAGGTTGGTAGTAGATTTTGGTGATATTTTTTTCCCTAGCTTATAAAGCGTTTATTGCGCATGCTCCCTCCATTTCTTTTATGCGTTCCTATATTTTAGATATTAAATTTGTGTCATATCGGAATGTTAGTCTTGAATTATTTTAAAATAAGATTTGAAAAATTCTTGTATAATAAAATTATATTAGGAAAAATTATTTGCTGACAGGGCCCCGAGATTTCAACTGCCTAAGGGCCTTGCTTAATCCGGCATTGTAATGGAGGACCAACACTTAACAACAAAAAGGCTTTTCCTTAAAACCTCTCTTTTGTAAGGGTTTAATTTTTTAAACTAAAAACTTTATTAGTCCATCTTTATAAAAAAACAAAACAAGCTAATTTTTTGAACGGTTTCGAGGATCTAATAAGAAATGTTTACTTAATTCATAGAGGCTCTATGGACTAGGAATTTATTTTAAGAGTACAATTTTCTTAAGTTTATTTGAGCAATTTGCACTTTCGTTGATCATTTAATTTTTCTTTAATTCAGAGAGCAAATAGAAATAAATTATCAATAAAATTTTTCCCTCCATTCAGATAATGAACAATAAGTCAATTTGTTTTTTAAAACTGAAGAAATTTTGATTATAAAAATTTCTTCTCTTTTTTTGATTGGCCGCAATTTTGAAATTAATTGAGGTAGAAAGATGAGACGATATCCAAATAATGCATTGTCATAGGACTTACATAAGTCTACAAAATTTCCAAAGCTCTTGGTTAAATAGAAGTGGTCCAAATTTTTGATCTACAAATTTGTCGGGCCAAACAATGGAAAAGGAATTGAGGAGGTCACCATTTTGAATTTATTAAATTTTTAATTATTTTGAATAGCAGATTTTGTATAGTAGTCATGGGCGTAACTAGGGGGTGCCAGGGGTCTGCCCCCCCCGAAAGCTCCTTGCCCCAAGAAAAATTGAGAAAATATGGGGCTTTCCAGGCCCACCGGAGGTTAGCTGGTCCCATCCCCCCCCAGCCAAATTATCTAGTTATCTCTCCCATGATAGTAGTGTAGTTTTATTTAAATTTAAAATGACCTTTTTACTTTCTCTTACCCTATATATGAAATAAATAAATAAATAAATTTATTACGACCCCCTTAGAGCACCAGTCCTCGGTGGCTAGGTCCAACAAACACAATACAAATTTAAATACAATAACAAATACAACAAAACAAAACAAAAGGAAAGAAAAAAGAAAAAAAAAAAAAGAAAATAAAATAAATAAATAAATAGAAATGCATGTCCATTAACAATCAACATGTTCATGCATTTCCATCGAAAAAATATATAAAAAATAATATCAAAAAATTCACGCAAGCCACGAGACCAGGAGTAAACGTCGCATTAGCCATCCCGACATTCGCCTTAAGCTGTTAAGGAAAACCTGGCCAAAGCCTTAACAAGGATGGT